>CM069079.1:37103981-37111481 GCA_035578085.1 Solanum pinnatisectum | reverse complement strand
CGATGGTTTGTATAAGTCTTTTTATTTCACTAATTACTACTATTTCAGACACGTCATGGTACGGGATTATTTGGACTACAAGATCAAACCAGATAATAGAGCAAGATTTTCTAAGTAATAGTCAACAAATTGAAATTCATTTATCAACAGATTTTTTTCTCCCATTTGAACTTATTTCCATAATCCTTTTAGTTGCTTTAATAGGTGCAATTGCTGTAGCTCATCAATAAAAAAATTCTATTAAAACTTGGAATTCAAATAAAATTTTGTTCCGTCTTATCACATTCATTTTCCTTGAATTCTATTTGAATTCTAGCAGGATAAATAGCAAGACTTTAGGTCAATCTAGTACCAATCTATTTCTTTGTTCCATACTTGTAATATACTAGTCAATTAAATTAGTTGAATTGTTGTTCATATTGAAAGGAGTTGAGATTGATAAGGCGTTGTTTAATGATTCTCGAACATGTACTTGTTTTGAGTGCCTATTTATTTTCTATCGGTATCTATGGATTGATCACAAGTCGAAATATGGTTAGAGCCCTTATGTGTCTTGAACTTATATTGGATGCAGTTAATATAAATTTTGTAACATTTTCTGATTTTTTTGATAATCGTCAACTAAAGGGAGACATTTTCTCAATTTTTGTTATAGCTATTGCTTCGATAACAGCTAGGTCTAGAGAGAAGTTATGAGCATTACATTCATGCATAACTTCCATACCAAGGTTAGCACGGTTGATGATATCAGCCCAAGTGTTAATTACACGACCCTGACTGTCAACTACAGATTGGTTGAAATTGAAACCATTTAGGTTGAAAGCCATAGTGCTGATACCTAAAGCGGTAAACCAAATACCTACTATAGGCCATGCAGCTAGGAAGAAGTGTAACAAACAAGAGTTGTTGAAACTAGAATATTGGAAGATCAATCAACTAAAATAACCATAAGCGGCTACGATATTATAAGTTTCTTCCTCTTGACCGAATCTGTACCCTTCATTAGCAGATTCATTTTCTGTGGTTTCCCTGATCAAACTAGAAGTTACCAAGGAACCATGCATAGCATCAATAGGAGCCGCGAATACCCCAAATACGCCTAACATGTGAAATAGGTGCATAAGGATGTTGTGCTCACCTGGAATACAATCATGAAATTGAAAGTACCGAGATTCCTAGAGGCATACCATCGAAAACTTCCTTGACCGATTGGGTCGGTCAAGAAAAGCGAAATGGCAACAGAGCCGAATATACAAAGAATCCAAGGTCACACACCCGCACGGAAGCTAAGCTCCTACTCACGACCCATGTAACAAGCTACGCCAAGTAAGAAGTGTAGAAGAATTATTTCATAAGGACCACCATTGTATAACCATTCATCAACGGATGCCGCTTCCCAGATTGGGTAAAAATGTAAACCTATAGCTGCAGAAGTAGGAATAATGGCACCGAAAGTAATCTTGTTTCCATAAAGTAGAGACCCTGAAATAGGTTCACGAATACCATCAATGTCTCTTTGGAGCAAAGAATGAAGGCAAGAATAAATACGAAGTTGTCAATATGGTAGGATCATCAAAACACCAAACCACCAATGTAAATACAGTTTTCAGTGCTAGTTATCCAATTACCGAAGCGACCCCATAGGCTTTCGCTTTCGCGTCTCTCTAAAATTGCAGTCATGGTAAAATTTTGGTTTATTTAATTATCAGGGACTCCCAAGCACACGAGTTTTCTACAAATCAAAATAGAAAATGGAAGACTTGTTATTCAACAGTATAACATGACTTATATACTCGTGTCAACCAAGGTGTATGTTGATCTATTCAAATTTTTAATGAAGTTAATTAGAAAAATACGGACTTCTCTACAGAGAATTATAATTTCGATATGATAGTGGGTTGCCTGGGATTCGAACCCGGAACTAGTCGGATGGAGTAGATAAGTTCCTTGTTAAATAAAATAAATGTTAATCTTAAATTAAATAAACAAGTAAAGATCCCTCCCCAAGCCGTGCTTGCACTTTTCAAAGGCACACGCTTTCCTATGTATATATCAGTTCCTTTCTTATAGAAATTAGAAAGACTTAAAAAAGTTGGATACTCAGTTGATTTACCCCTTATTAGTATTACAATCAACATTTCAGAATAGTGAAAATTTTTTATCTCTTCGTCATTTATTCGTCATTTAGAAAATCTAAGAATGAATCATTGATAATTCGCCAGATCATTGATACAAAAAATATCCAAATACCAAATCCGCCTTCTATATACTCCCCACAAACTAGACGAAGCTCGTGGGAAGGTCAAAGAAAAAACTTGTTCTTCCGACGTTAAGAATTCTTCCAATAATTCTGAGCCCGATCTTTTCAAAAAAGTGCGTATAGTACTTTTGTGTTTCCGAGCTAAAGTTCTAGCACAAGAAAGTCAAAGTATATACTTTATTCGATATAAAGTCTTTTTTTTGGAAGATCCGCTATAATAATGAAAAAGATTTCTGCATATACGCCCAAATCGGTCAATAATATCAGAATCTGATAAATCGGACCAAATTAATGGGATGCCCTAATACGGTACAAAAGTGTGCTTTAGTTAATGATCCAATCAAAGGAATAATTGGAACAAGGGTCTCGAACTTCTTAATTAGATTATTGATTAGAAATGAATATTCTAACATTTGACTACATACCATTGAATGATTTTAGTCGCACACTTGAAAGATAGCCCATAAAGTCACGGGAATGGTTGGATAATTGGTTTATATGGATCCTTCCTGTGTGAAAGTACATAGAAAAATGACATTGCCAAAAATTGACAAGGTAAAATTTCCATTTATTCATCAAAGGAAACGTCCCTTTTGAAGCCAGAATTGATTTTCCTTCATATCTAACATAATGCATGAAAGGGTCCTTGAATAACCATAGGGTAACCTGAAAATCCTTAGCAAAGACTTCTACAAGACGTTCTATTTTTCCATAGAAATATATTCGTTCAAGAAGGGCTCCAAAAGATGTTGATCGTAAATGAGTAGATTGGTTTCGTAGAAAGACGAAAGTGGATTCGCATTCATATACATAAGAATTATATAAGAAGAAGAAGAATCTTTGATTTTTTTTTTGAAAAGGAGTAACCGGGATTTGGTAATATGCCAATTTGACCACTATTAGTAAGCATGAAGGGGCTAAATTAAATGAAATATTTTGTTTTTATACATATGTTTAAAAAGCACTTACCTAAGTTTCAAATTTTGCAAAAGAAAATAGGAGGGTAGACAAAAATCTCAATTTCAATTGAAAAAATAAGTTGAATGAAAAGTTTTTGATTCAGCTATTATTATAGGCAGACATCACTAACAAAGATAAACTGCCAGACATATAAAAGAAATTGATTCATCATCTGCAACATCTATTCATCCCGCAATTCCAATAAACCGATTCATTGAGTAACTTTTGGGTAAACTATTAAACTAATAAGAGTTGTATCGTCTAACTTCATTCAAAAATGAAACTTGCATTTTTATAGAATCAAATAGAAATGATTTTCTAATTTGATCATTTCTTAGATTCTGGTGAATTGTATCGAATCCATTTTCGATTTTAAAGCGAACAGTTACCTTATAAAACTTTTTCTTTTGACTTTAATTTAAGTTTAACTCATTAGATTCAGTAATATATTAATTTACATAATATCTTGAATGAGGGAGAAGAAAAAGTTATCACACAACCGCTTTAAAAACTCTTTTTTTTGTCCAACTAGATTCTAAATCTAGTAATTTCTATTTCTTTAAAAAAAAAAGATTCCAACAACAAAACGGCTTCCACAACTCCAAAAAGAGAATTTCTATATCTCGCATCTACTTAAATTGTGGGAATAGGAGGATCTTTTTCATTGAATTGAAAGAATTTTCTATTGAATGGAAGATGATTTTACATCAACAAGTAAAGGAAAAAAGAAATTATTTAGTACTTACTTTTGATACTAATTCAAATTGCGTTCTTTGTGTCGGAAGAAGGATAGCTATCTTGATTCGGTATACTCTAAAGACGCCTCATAATATTGACGATCTCACAAAGATGAAATTTCAGTTAATTGTCATTTATCGATCTCATATTTTATGGAATCGATCTTCTTTAATCAGATAAGAATATGTGGAGCTCGGCATGTCCGGAAGCACAAAGTAACATTCGTTTGCTGATATTATTACCAATATTCGATACTGGGTCATTCATAGCATTACTATACCTTCCCTATTCATTGCGGGTTGGTTATTTGTCAGCACAGGTTTAGCTTACGATGTGTTTGGAAGCCCGCAGCCAAATGAGTATTTTACAGAGAGCCGACAAGGAATTCCATTAATAACTAGCCATTTTGATCCTTTGGAACAACTCGATAAATTTAGTAGATCGTTTTAGGAGGCCCTAATGACTATAGATCGAACTTATCCAATTTTACAATAAGATGGTTGGTTGTTCACGGCCAAGCTGTACCTACCGTCTTTTTTTTGGGATCAATATCAGCAATGCAGTTCATCCAACGATAAACTTAATTCGAATTATAGAGCTACAACACAATCAAACCCGAACGAACAAAATGTTGAATTGAATTGTACCAGTCTCTACTGGGGGTTATTACTCATTTTTGTACTTGCTGTTTTATTTTCCAATTATTTCTTCAATTAAGAAAACGAAAGAGAATAAATAAGATTCTCTTAGCTCATTCGGAAGGATCTCATAATTTAATTATCCATGACTGTTTATGTCTCTAGCATGACCACTTGATGAAATCTGGAGGGAAGTGGGGTAAATGGCCGATACTACTGGAAGGATTCCTCTTTGGATAATAGATATTGTAGCTGGTATTCTTGTAATCGGTTTAATAGATATTTTATTTTATGGTTCATATTCCGAATTGGGTTCATCCTTATAGTAATCAACTGAATTGAGTTGTCAACATGAAAGTGTAAGAACTTAACGGGATTCCCTTCTTTGTTTATTTGATTCGAAGGGGAAGGGCCCGTTGAGTTCTTAAGAATCATAATATTTTTTTCGTCTAAATGATAAAATGGATTTCTTTTTCTTTTCAAAAACTCCATTTTTCTCATTTTTCTGAGCATGTTTTTGAAAAATTCACTTCAATGAGTTAGTCAGACCACGTCTTCTTTTTATATGATAGTATCTATTAGTACTTTCAAAGTTGGAAGAAAGAAGGAATCACTCAATTTCTTGGCTGCTATCATATATTAGATAGCGTGCAAATCCTTTCTATACTAATCTAATGTAGAACCTTACTCTCTATATTACACTCTCTATATTACATTACTCTATTTATTTTTTATTGTTTTCCTATTTCATCATCAAATTTTTTATAAGATAAGTTGATTGAAGAAGTTTTATTTAATTAATAAAATTTCCTCTCTTTTTTGTTTTGTTTGTCCACCAATTCATATATTATATGCAAGGGGGTAGGTGTAGGGTTTCTGATTCATCTAGAAAAATTGAAACCAAGACTACCAATTTTTAACAAACAGGATCAAGAATCATTACTCTTTCGTTTCGACACAAGAAAAAAGGATTTTTCTACACCCCTTTCTTGTGTCGAAGACTACGAAGACAAATAATCCCTGCTAGAATTTTTTCTTCCCCGCATTTATCCCCCGTTTCCTTATGTCTAGTATTTAGACAAATTTGACTTTCTTTCTATTAAGAATAGAAAACTATTGATACGTTTTATGGCAGTGAAATCTGGCAATAGTAACATAGTTACACTACTCTAATTAAAAAAAAAACTAAATCAAAATAAATGACAGCCAAATACTCTTCTTCAAAATCTACATTACATACTCTTTTTCTACGAGATGCTGGGAATCCCTTGTCCCACATAGTATGTAGATTTTGAAGAAGAGTATAAATAAGACAAAGAAGTTTTCATAATTTCATTTTTTTGATCATAAATAATCGCCAACAAGAATTTGGTTCTTTTTACGTACTTGATATCGATAAATCTGCGAATCTAGAAATTCATTTCGGCCAATTGAACCTTCTCGAACTGTTTCTTTTTAAGAACCAAAATGATTTGTGCCAAAATAACAGATGCCAAGAAGAACAAAAGTCCTTGGAAAACGTAATGGATCTTGAAGTACTATTTCTGCATCTCCCTGACCAAATCCGCCTACATTAGGATTACTCGTTAATGGTTGATCAAGTTAACTGAGATAAGCAAACTTGATTTCGTTCCAAAATGCCCGAATTTAATATTTTGAAGATCAATAAAATAAGAGGTTTTGTCATTATAGAACACGAAATTCACTTGAAGCAATGATAAATAAATACAAATAGAAAAGGAAAGGGAGGAAATACAAAAAAATAGAAGAGAAAAGTCATACAAAGTTATATACAAATCACTACCCCTTTTTTGTATTTCCTTAATTTATTTTCTTAATTGAATTTCGGTTGATTAAGACGAAGTTCTTTAAAAACCTCTGCCTTCTTTAAAATATCCTGAACAGTTTCTGTAGGTTGAGCCCCTTTTTCAAGGAAATATAAAATAGCAGGAACATTTAAATAAGTTTGATTCTTTATCAGATCATAAAAACCCACTTTTTGAAGATCTTTTCCTTCTCTTCGGGATCGAACATCAATTGCAACGATTCGATAGATGGCTCATTGGGATAGATGTAGATGAACAACACCCCCCTTAAAAACGTATAGGAAGCTTTCTCCTCATACGGCTCGAGAAAAATGATTGATTCGAAGTTTTGTCTCTGTATGGAATTCTATCTAAGAAATGACAATTGGATCCATAAAATGATCAAAGCAATTAACGAGTAATCCTTCTAGAAGCTACTGCTACATTCATGGACGTAGATCTAGAGGCGGGGAAGGGATATAACTCAGCGGTAGAGTGTCACCTTGACGTAATGGAAGTCATCAGTTCGAGCCTGATTATCCCTAAGCCCAATGTGAGTTTTTCTAGTTGGATTTGCTCCCCCGCCGTCGTTCAATGAGAATGGATAAGAGGCTCGTGGGATTGACATGAGGGGGCAGGGATGACTATATTTCTGGGAGCGAACTCCGGGTGAATATGAAGAGCATGGATACAAGTTATGCCTTGGAATGAAAGACAATTCCAAATCCGCTTTGTCTACGAACAAGGAAGCTATAAGTAATGCAACTATAAATCTCATGGAGAGTTTGATCCTGGCTCAGGATGAACGCTGGCAGTATGCTTAACATATGCAAGTCAGACGGGTAACACGGGAAACGGTGTTTCCAGTGGCGGATGGGTGAGTAACGCATAAGAACCTGCCCTTGGGAGGGGAACAATAGCTGGAAACGGCTACTAATACCCCGTAGGCTGAGGAGCAAAAGGAGGAATCCGCCCGAGGAGGGGCTCGCGTCTGATTAGTTAGTTGGTGAGGCAATAGCTTACCAAGGCGATGATCAATAGCTGGTCCGAGAGAATGATCAGCCACACTGGGACAGAGACACGGCCCAAACTCCTACGG
>CM069079.1:36931481-37096481 GCA_035578085.1 Solanum pinnatisectum | reverse complement strand
GGTTTTGCAAAATCGAAACTATATTTTCCGTTAATAAATAATGACATGAATGAGTCTTTTCTCAAACAGAAATGACATAGATGAGCTAAACTTCAACATATGGCATATTTGAGTCTTTTCTCAAAGTTAGATGACATATTTGAGTCTTTTCTCTTAAAAAAAATTAAAAATTCAAATGAACTTTCACATTACTAATCTTATTTTTCTTTTGGTTAATCATATCATGGCATTTGAAGTTAACTCTGCAAATTTACACACTTTTAGAGCTAGGGCCTGGTTAAATCTATATATAATTATAGACAATTAAATTTGCATCGTTAAAATAATAATCAATATTAAAAAATATTGCAACAATCATATTTATTTAATTTCAAATATGAGTGTTACAATCAATCATTTGATTTGTCTTTTTCAAATATAAAATCAAGGACTTGTAAGCTTTATATTGATCATAAAACTTTAACTTGTTCTTGACATATACTTGTATTCAAAGTCTTTTGAGCTTGTTCCTTAACTTGAGTTCTTTTGTATCTTATAGAGAAATTTGTGACGTTTGATCCACGAACTTACTCTGACTTTTTGTTAGAATTCTGGTGTGCTTTCTGAATCATAAGGACCTCTATTTATAGTTGTAGAATAGAGGAGTTATGATGAGAACATGCTTTCTTTGGCTCATGATCAGATTTAAGTGACATGGTGGAGGAATAGTTATGAAAATAGGTTTCCTTTGGTCAATCAAATTTAAGTGACATGATGATATTTGATTGGCCAGAATATGTCACTTGCACACGTGACACATTTTTATTTGGCTTTGATTGGGATAGGCGTGTAATTCCATTTTTACACATGACATGATTCTATTGGCTTCTTCATTTGACTTTGCGTGACACGTCATTTGACATATGACACCAATTTGGACCTCTAGGATGAGATGCCATTGGGCTTAGCAAAGTGAGCTTCTAGTCCAATGAAATTGGACTGTAATTAAATTCATATTTATTAGATTCAAATAATTAATCCAATTATATTAATCCACAATATTTATTTGGATTAGTATATCTTGAATCTAATACAATCAGAATCTCCAAGAAATTTTAAATGTTACAAATGCCCCCAGCTTCAAGTCTTGTCGAGATATTTTATCTTTTAAAGACTAAACTTGAAGTATTAACTTGATACTTTAATTGTAATATTAAAAAAAACATAGACTAATATGGAAACATTTTTTAATTAAACAATTTTTTAAAACTTTTTTTTTGTAATTACATGACAAGAAATAGAGGCTTGACTTGTTGAGCATTAAATGCTAAATATCATCTCTTTTCCAAGTTGTTTTTGTATTCATTAGTGCTGCCTGGCAAGGTACCTTTATTTCATTCAGATTGTGACAAGCGTACCACTTCACAATTTGTGGTCAAGAATTATAATGAATCCTTTCTCAACTTATCAATTAAAGAACATACCCCTCTATTGGGTCTATAAATACGTGTATGTTTAACAATATTTTGACACAAATCATAACATCTCTAACAGTAGCTTTGAGTCTGCAAGGTATATTTTTCCTCTTCTTTGTGATTTTTGTTACTCTTTGTTATTGTAGGTTCATAGAAACAATAATTGCATTTTGTGGAGATAGGTTACATAATGGAGAGTTTTTCATCACAACACAAGAACTTGATCTTGAGGTTTGAAGGGATGTGTTTAATGTTTCTGCCTTAAGATCATACTATTGAGGCTTTATGAGATCCCTGATATTCGAGCATAAGATATGAAGGGATGTGTTTAAAGTTTCAGTCTTGTGACAACAAATTTTGAGGCTATATGACATCCTGAATATTTAAGCATAAGGTGTGAAGGAATATGTTTAACGTCTCCGCCTTCAGATCACAAATTTGAGTTTTTGTGAGATCTCAAATACTTGAGTTTAAGGTGTGAAGGAATGTGTTTAACGTCCCCCACCTTAAGATTATAAATTTGAGGTTTTATGAGATCCTGAATATTTGAGAATAAGGTGTGAAGAGATGTGTTTAAAGACTCCACCTTGAGACCACAAATTTGAAGCTTTATGAGATCTGGAATATTTAAGAATAAAATGTGAAGGGATGTGTTTACCGTCACTACCTTGAGATCACTAATTTGAGTTTTATGAGATCCTGAATACTTGAGTTTGAGGTGTGAAGGGATGTGTTTAACATCTCCACCTTGAGATCATAATTTGGAGGCTTCATGAGATCCCAAATATTTAAGCATAAGGTCTGAAGGAATAAATTTTTTCCACCTTAAGGCATAAAAAATTGAAGATCCTTTTAAGGATATATCCATGAAAAGACCAGCTTAAGGTGCAAAGAGGAAAATTTTGTTCACCTTAAAAAAAGAAACTTTAGAAATCTTTTCAAGGATAAATCCCTGAAAAGGTCAACTTAAGGTGAAAAAGTACAAATTTGCCCACCTTAGGACATCAAAATTTAGAGATAATCTTATGAATAAACCCATGAAAATGTCATCTTAAGATGTAAAGGGCAATTTTGTTTTCGTCCCCAACTTAAGAAAACTAAATTTAAAGGTAATCTTCCGGCGCAAGGAGATAGATACTCGTCGCCATAATAAGAAAGATAAATTCAAAGATAATTTCATGGCACAAATGGATAGATAGTAGTCCCTGCCTTGGGAAAGGTAGCTTTAAAAGTAAGGCTTGAAGACTTCAACCTTCATACTCAACGACTTAAAATAATTTGACTTCCAAATATGGTGGATCTGAAACTTCAACTTGAAGACTAGATGGATTTGAGGACTTCAACTTGCATATTTGGAGGATTTTGAAGACTTCTACATGCATATTTGGAAGATTTGAAGACTTCGACTAGCCGAGTTGGAGGGTTTGAATACTTCAACTTGCATACTTGAATAATCTAAAGACTTCAACCAACATACTTGGAGAATTTGAAGTCTTTAATTTATAAATATGGATGATTTAAAGACTTAATTCACATCCTTGTAAGGTTTGATGACTTAAATTTGCATACTTGTCTAATTTGAGACTCTAATTTGCAGACTTGAAGAATTTGAAGATTTTAGCTTGCAAACTTAAAGAATATGAAGATTTGAAATTATGTTGGAGAAAATTTTACTTCATAGGGATTTTCCCCCATCGAGCCATAAATAATTGGTGTAAGTCTGAAGTCTGGTGAAAGAGTAGTGATAGCCTTAACTCTCATGTGAAAGATTAAGTGGGATTATGTATTTTTTGACATCCATGCGACAAAACTTAGAATGTAACTTTAAGCGCCTAAGAACCCCAATGAAGAGAATCAAGTTATAACTTAGTTATCAAACAGTGATGTTTTAGTGTGTGTTCTAAATTTTTCCTAGGCTGTCTTTTTAAAGATTTTCAACCTAACAAACATTTTTTAAGGTGTGATGCAGAGTTTATGCTAATGCAGGCCAAGAGTAACAAGCAATTTATGTTCAAAGATGCAACAACAGAAATGTTGAAAATATGGTTTAAATTTCTTCTCCACATGTAGTTGGACAAAAATCTTTATTATCATCAAATTTATTGCAAATTGATTTGAATCCGCGTTGAACCTTTCTTCAACCCCATTTCATTGAATCATTGAACCATGTGCTCTGATGCCACTTGTTGGGTTTGAAAATAATTAGGGTGTCATGAAGAAGCTTACAATTGCAAATCATAAGGCGATAAATTAGACAACACATAAAACTATACTAAAAGACATAATATTTTTATATGATATGACCAATTGGCCTACATAATTAAAATCTAATAAAAAGACATAAAAAATGTAGAGAGTAAATCTCCCCATAAACAAAAATCTCTAAATTACTATATTGTGAATTCTATTGTGTTATGCTATGAAAATAGGGATATTCAATTTATAGATCTTCAAACTTTTCCTATAAGGAAAGAATAAACCAAATATGGAAGAAAATTATATTTTCCTTTCAGAAAAGTTTCAGGCATTTATGGTAATACTTTGATTTTTTTTTAAGGAAAAAAAAAACTTTAAATAAGGAAAGAAAATCAAGGCAAAACCCTAACAAAATTTGGGTTTCTGAAGTTGATTCTACAGTTGAACAGGACGGGCCGTAGTAAGTTTTATGAACCGTGGGTTCTAACCATATAACCCATCCGGTAATTTTAATTAAGGGTGTTTTGGATCTTTTTCTACCCACCCAACCCCTAAACTATGTTATTTTGACCCTATAACCGGTTAAATCCTTCAAAAACCCCTTAACTCTCAATCACTTCATAAAATCCCCAAATTATCTCCAAGGTTTTGTTCTAAAATTCTCTCTAAAGATCATAGAAGAAGAAGCTAGGGCTTCCAAATCAAGTCTCCTTTTTCACCAGACAATGTTAATTAATGTTGTTTTGGTTCTTTTGCTACCTACCCAACCCCTAAACTACGTCATTTTGAACCTATAGTTGATTTAACCCTTCAAAAACCCCTTAACTCTAAATCACTTCATAAAATCCCCAAATTCCCTCCAAGGTTTTCTACTAAAATTCTTTCTCAAGATAATGGATGATCAAGAAACTAGGGTTTTCAAATCAAGTCGCCCTTTTCACCATTTCTTTTGGGATTTGAATCGCAAGGTATGTAGGGCTTCATCAATAGGTTGCATTCACTCATTGAGCCCCAAAGATTTCTCAATTCTCCAAGTTCAATTTCATTAATTTGATTAGGTTTTCATGATTAATTCTTCATGGGTTCTAATTGTGTTAATTCATTGTTTGATTTTGACCTTATTATGATTTCTTTCCAATTAATTTCACCTGAACCGTGCATTTTTCTAAGTGTTCACTGATCTTATATTCCATATGAGAGTATTCATTAGGTTTTGGCAGCCCTGGTGACTATACTCCTAGTCAGTCTAGCATTTGCTTGTAACTATGTTTCGACCACATTCTTTTTCATTTTCTTTTTATAACTACTTTTTAGTTTGTCTATATGTTTTGGAGACAAATCACCTTCTATAGCCATCTTCTTAATATTCTTCTCCACCCCTCTTCATTTAGGTTTTCTATGCCCTTATTGCTCTAATCCATGTGGTTGGTAACTTGAATTATCAATGAAGTCATCTCCTTTTTCTATTCTTCTTCCAGAACTATAATTCTTTCATTCTTAGTGTGCTCCTTGTTTAAACTATTCTCCTGGACTGCCTGCCCTTCCGCTCTCTCTTTTTTCCTTTTCCTCTTTATTAGCTAACATTGTATTGATCAACTCATTATTGTGTTTTTCTTCACTGGACCTTTATAATTGCTTTTTGTAAACTTCTCATTCACCCATTCCTTTGTGTTTTCCTCTTTCTTTTGTATCTCTCCTTAACATATTTAGTCACTTCAATGCCTTCATTCTCTATATCATCCACTTCCCCTAGTACATGTCCATATTTGTCTCTCATGTATTTGTTTTTCCTTACTAGCCATTGGTACTTACAATGATTATAAATATGATTATTCCTCACAATTTTCCAACTAGTCAGTACTCTCTCTTGATTTCCCTCTTTCTCTTCTGGCTTACTGTTATTCTCCATTGTCCTTTCTTGCTCATCCATGTTGTGTAATTCAGGATGAATATTCCAACATTCTTTTTCATCATGCCTTTGCAGACAACATTCTTTACAATACTTTGGCATATGATCGTATTGTATTGTGATCCACTTTGATTTTAGTTCTTCTGTATTTTCATTCTCTTCATTGATTTTAATTCTATGAGGTAATTTAGCTACCAAGTTACTTCAACTTTCAGCTTATAATAACTTGGTCTTGTCTGGTTCTTTTTCTCCATTTCTACTTTTGAAGGCTTCCTAATAGCAAAAGCAATTGAAAAATTGCTTCCTTTGCAAAGAAATTTGGTGGCAGATCTGGCATGGATATCCAAGCTACATCAATTGTAGTTTCTATTTCAAGCTCAAACCAAGGATCCTACTTTAATATTCATTCGCCTTGATATAGTAAGTTGTTGTGGGCAGTAGTTATACATAATCTTCTAGTAAAGAAATCCTAAGAAGTATGTGTCTAGTATCCAAAACTTCAATACTACATTAACTCTTGATTCCACATTACTTTGAGATCGACTTCCTAAATTCTACAATTTCTAATTTGTCATATGAGAACTTTTCTATGATCGCATATTGTAGATTCTCCTCTAATCAGGCTCTAGATCTCTGATGATTTTCATGTGACCGTAGGTTCCCCATGAATCATAATGACTGATTTAGTTGGTACTTTGGGACAATTATTAGCAATAGGTTTATGTTTTATCATGGTAGCATAGCTTGGTGGGGGGTGTGATTGGTTGTGGTTAGCTGGTAGTGCTTAGTTGATGAAGAGGAGTAAATACCTCTGGTGGAAGTGGTCCCATAGATGGTAGCCATAAGTCATCGACTGCCTACCTAGGGTTTAGGATTTTTTTTAATTGTAGCTATAGAACATTTCTTGCAGCTGACTTATTTGGCAATGGATTTTTTAGATGGTAGATAGAGTATTTCGACTTATATTTTATACATTGCATCTATTGATGAGTTTGAGGTCTATTCTGGGAGTCCCGTAAGCATACTCTAGGTTTTTCTTTTTATGTATTGCATCTGTTAAAGAGTTTGCATCATCTTTCATTGTATGATTGTGTGTGATAGGCCTGTAACTACCTCATATTGTCTTTATCTCCTTTTTATCAGTGTTCTAATATGACTTTAGTTAGTTGATGAATTTTTAGAGTTAGCATTATTATACCTATGCAACAACAATATCCTGTGCTTTTTGGAGTTCTATTGATTCCAAACAATCAAATTGCTACGGTAATTTATCCATTCTTTCATTTTACCACTAATGAAAATGTTGTTTGAATTAATCTTAATATTACAAGCTAATATACATTATATTGATTATATTTAATATGCATCAAATAATATTTTTCTCGTAAATTATGAACCTTATAAACTGCACTCTAAAGATTATTTTTATACACTTTTAAAATCTTATTAGTTTTCTTTATCGGATTTATCTAAAATATGTAGATGTTACATACTGGTCGAATGTTTCGTCTACACCAACATATATATTTACTCAACATTTAAAAATAGCAGGAAAAAATTCTAAACGATACCGTACAAAGTGATATTTATTTAAATCATCCTCAACAAATTATACATCTATTTTGTATGCACCCTTTATTTGTTGATATTACCTAGAAGCATAAGTGATTCAAAAGTCTCAAATACAGTTAGCGAGAAGGGTCATTATAGAAATATTCGTCTTCGCTTTATTTTTTTGCATTAATTTAAGATTTTATGGCATGTTGCCTATCTTGAATAATTTTTTATTTGTCCCTTTTTCAATCTTAATAACACTTTGAAAAACATGATTGAACTTGCAAGGTCATATTGATGTGTCTTCACCAGTCTCTTTCATGTCTACATCAGACAACACTATCACGCAGAGCTATACCTCGATGAACCTACAACATAACCCTGCTTCACAAGGTCAGGCAGATGATCACCAGAGGCTCATCATCATTGAACCTTAGGGGTTTGGGTATGATTTATATATTTTTATATCTTTTAATAATGTTAGTTTTCTAAGTTATGAATTTGACCTCTTAATATTTTAATTATTATATTGCAGTTTTAATCCACTCCAAGAGACTGCGAAGATCCTTACATCTGCTATTGGAAAGTTTTTTAATGATGCATACTTGACGTGGGTGAGATTCCACAAACAGTTAGGCAACAAATTTTTAATGAATTTAAGGTAATTATGAATTTATTATTTAAATTCAAACTACGTGTATTATTATTCATTTCTAATCTGAGAGTTTTTAAAAATAAATTCAGGAAAAATGCATATGGCTTCCCGTGCATGGCAAGCAGATTGCAATTAATTTTGAGAAAAGGACGAGACATAGAATATCAGAATATCAGACTCCTTTTATAATGGTCGCAAAAAAGGTAAAATTCCCAAGTGGTGTAAACCAAATATTTGGGAAGACCTATGTCAAAAGTGGAGTGATCATAAGTTATTTAAGAAGAGGAGCGAATAGAGATCTAGTTAATCTTTATGCTCGCCTTTGTTGTATTTTCTATTATTACATATTCAAGCTCAAGTACTACACTAGATCCTTTTTGTTCTAGTTTGAGACACTTAGTATTTCAAATGTAGGTGAGCAAATCCCAAACTAATCATGGTGGCATCTTTACTCCTTCCTCCTTTTTTTTCTTTGAGTTATTATTGGGTTTATGTCCCTAGACTCTTGTGTGTTTTATTTGAATAAGATACTCCTAGATCTTGGGAGATGGATAATGATATTTGAATGTTTTTGGACATGGAGTCATTTTTGTGCTATCATTGTTCACCGCGGATATTCTATTTTGGTTGGTAGATTGCTTAATGAATTACATCATTAGTGGGATGCTTCTATTATATGGGATGTTTAGCAAAATTTTCTATTGATATTTGGTAACTAATAAGATGAATATTGGTTCGCTTGGCATGGATAGTTGCTTGCTGAGTGTCAACTACGATGATTGATGGACAAAGTTTAATTTATTTTCTATTTCATGATAAGGAAAAAAGTTTCAATATTCCTTACAAATATGTTCATAAAGGTTGAAAACGTACCCCTAATATCACCATCCATGATCCAAATGATTAATAATTACATTGAAAAATATTAAACATCAAATAAAATTAATGTATCTCCATAAAGACAAATGGAGAATGTCAAAATTGAAGCAATAATTATGTTCCAAGTTTTTCCTCTCTCGATTAAGCAATAAATTTTGAACCAGCTATCACATTTCATTTATATGATATTAATGATTATCCTATTCAATTACCTAATCATTGGTTCATCATAATATTTTCATATTTACAAGACCAAAATCAATAATGAAGACAAAGGGAAAATCATCCTTGAAGCTCACATTGAAAGGTGGCTTCAGTGTGCTACAATACAAACCCCTTGCCCTTTAATATAACACAATTAAACTCTTATTTTATATGAAACTCATTAAAATTAATAAACTTTTATTAGAGTCATAATTCAAAATTCACTTTGAAACTAAATAAATTTGTTTCTTACACTAAGCTAACAACAGACGATATCAACATAATTAAAATAAATAGATAAGGGAGTCTCAGATGAGGTCTCATCATAAAATTGATTGATATTTTAATCGAAAGAATCCTTGAATTCATAAATCTTTTATATTATAATGTATGCATATCATCAAAACTTGGTTTCATATCAAAATCACTTATAGCACATGAGTTCATGAGAAATTCATTGAAAATATTGAAATATGATAAAATCATGATGAATAAACTTGAAATCAATTGAACCCATGGAAGAATCATAAAAACCCTAGAATTGGGTGAAATTGAGGTTTCTTTAGGCAGGGCCGTCTTAACCCCTAGGCCACTAAAGCCATTGCTTGGGTCCCCATATATGTACTATGAGTGCTATGATTTCTATTAAGAAAATTGCATATGAGATATTTATAAACCTGAATTTCGTAAGAAACAACTTAATGAAAATATGGATTACAAAATCACAAAGTCCCTTGAAGAATCTTTTAGAATTGATTACTTTATATATGTAGAGTAGATCAAACTATTTTTCACTTCAAAGTAGATTTGAAGCATATGAAAATATTTTTGATTTCTAATTTAGTGGTAAAATATTGAGACCCCTAGATATGAGAATTTTAAAAAATATTGTGTTAGCCTTGAACTTTCTTTAACACTTAATAGTTATTTTGATATTAATGATTTAGATTTATTTTTTGAATTAAAAGTGTTAAGAGAAATAATACAAGTAGAAGATAGTGATCTAATGAAAATACTTAATCAAATAAAAATAGTTGATTCTTTTCCTAATACACATATTGCTTATAGAATAATGTTAACAATTCTTGTAACCGTTGCCTCAGTCGGAGGACCTTTTTTCGAAATTAAAATTGATTAAATCTTCTTTAAGATCACCAATGTCTTAAGAGATATTGAATGAATTAGCTATATTATCATTTGAAACGAAATTATTAAAACAAATTGATTACAAAATAGTACTTAATGACTTTCGCATCTAAAATAACTAGAAAAGTATATTTTAAATGAAAATACATATGATGAAAAACAAAATATTAAGGCCCCTCTCTTAAGTTCCACTTTAGGCTCATAATGTTGTTGAGTCGACCTTGTATTTAGGAATCAATGTTTGAATAGGAACCCATTGATGAATTTTCCACATACAATAATCAAAGCCCTAACTGAAATCTTCAATAAAGACTTGAATCCTTGAATCCTTAACTTTCTTGGGGAAGACGACTTAAGAGAGAATTCCATTGGAGTTTTAGAGAATGAGAGGGAATAGAGAGGTTATGGGCCTTAGAAACCCTTTGGAGTCTTCTAAATAACCCCCAAAATGATGTAGTATATGAGTTAAAAGAGTTGGAAAAGACTTCATTAACCCTGAGAAATAACTATCGAATTGACCCTATGGCCCTTATATACGGTCCATACAAGGTACTATGGACTGTACTGGTCACTCGTACAACAACTACTGGAAATCCCAACTTTCTGATGTTGAATCACAAACCAAGAGTCAAGACCTGTCATACCTTCTATGAGCCGTATACTCTCTTCGTACATTGATTCTCAATCCAAGGCCTAGATCCTCAAGCCTACGAACCAAGAATCAACAACAACGAGCTGTAGTTCCTACACGACCCATACAATACCTTAACATAGTACAGTTCTTTCTGTTGCACATATTCTAGCCCGAGATTCTCCACTACTCAATTTTCTACATAATCATATATATATGCATATGTGGCGCCAACACAAACCAGGATTCTCTTTTAATTTATTCATTTCCAAAACTAGCCTTCCCCTATCATGAAAAGTTGTGACTTTCATGAAAGTTGTAATTTTTATGAAAAGTTGTGACTTTTACGAAGAGTTGTGACTTTTATGAAGAGTTGCGACTTTTATGAAAAGTTATGACTTTTATGAAAGAAACCTTTCTGAAGGGTTGTAACTTTTCTAAAGAGTTGTGACCTTTCTGATAAGGCATAACAAACATTTATTCACACTACCCTTTGTTGTCTATAAAGAGAGGGATTTCCTCTCATTTTAAAACAACGAAAATTTTGAACTTCTTCTTTTGCACAAATAAATATTCATGTACTTTGCTCATGTTGAGTGGCTCACTGATACCATTATTTTTGTATCAATATAATGGTGAATAGAATTGTTCTGTCCTGAGAAAATCTATTTCTTTAAAACTCGGGTGCTAGAGGGGAATAATTTCCTTAAGGGTATATTGTACATTCAGTGGGCTCGATTTTTTTCTTTCTGTTTCATTCTACTGTTACAGATTCTCGTATGTTTTTTTTTATAATCATTAATTTATGCTTATGTTACTAATTGTTATTTTTAATACATGTTTTAAACTTTGTTGTTTATGTTTTTTGCAAACTTATTGTTATAAGTATTTGTTAGTATAGGTTAAATTACACATATTAATTAAGTATTCACGCAAGTTTTCTTTACTAAAATTGTTGAAGGTACAACAAAAAAATTCTTAAAGATCTATATTACCATCTCTTGAAGACAAAATTCAAATTTGGTATGCCATTGTAAGGACATAAAAATCTTAAAAACCTTATCGCACCTTGATGTGCGAAGTGAACCAGAAAAAGAAAACAAGAATAAATAAAATTTTGACATGGGTTCAAGGATGTGTCTTTTAATCTCAATATGACTAGACTGGAGCCTCTTTTAATCTCAAAGACATAGATAACTACACAATGAATTAATTGTTCATATTTAAATTAATTGCTCATATTCAATATGAAGTATGAACAAATTCTCAAGTTTACTGCAAGTTGTAAATACTCTTCTTTAAGTAATAGATGTGTTTCTCGACATTGAGATTGGAATAGAAGTGTAGTTTCAAATTGAACTCCATCACTCTGGTATGCTAATTTTTAAAAAAATAGCCAAACAAACTGAATAGTTTTGTGTAATATTTCTCCCTTTCAGTATATATAATAAGTTGAATTGTTGTCCAATATGATACATTCTCTCTTTAATATACATTTTAATAATTACTTATGATACATTTAAATGGAGAACTTTAAAATGATATATGTAAACCAAAAGGTAGGGCTAAACTTTTATACATGTTAGAACTAGAACATTTGTATATCTCAAGTTGATGTTCATTTGATTCCCAAAAAATATCAAATAGTAACACTTCCTAGAAGTAAAACAATAAATTATAAAATCAAATTAAAGAAATTGATTGAAGGATAAATGATAAGAGGTTATAGTTATCATTTGTCTTACATTATTAATGTCTGTTACTACGTAGTCTTGTAGACAAGATGATATAGAGTTTTAGTTTTAATGACGGATAAGTTTTAAGTATTATTTTATAAATTTTGTGATATTAAATTTTCGAGCGAAGTGTGGGTAATTTTATTAGTTTATATATGAAGGAGGAACATTCGTATGGAAAGATCCTTTAATTTTTCTCAAAGTAGTTTCAGTCAATGAGTTAAATTTTAGGCTATCTTTACAAATTGAAGAAATCCTGCATCACAAAGAATATGACAAGTATTTTGAAACATGAATTTGTATATGAATAACCTAACAAAATAATGCTTCAAACACAACAAAGTAAGCAGCATGATACATATGATATATGAGGTGTTTGATAGTTGTTATAAAAGATACGAAGTGTTATCTCTTAGAACAGAGAAGTGTTAAAATTCCTAATTAACACGACGATAACAAACAAAAGAGAGAGTCTCTATGCCTGATTTGTCTCGAAGGACTCTGGTGAAAGAGGTTGGAAACTAATAAGAGATGAAAATCTCAACTCATCAGCCAAGACAACTGAGAACCATTTTAAGACGTATGATCAGTGTAACCTAGGTTTCGATCCTTTCTCTTGTTGAAAACAGATCCTAGAGGCTCCGTTGCCGGAGTTGGTTCAAGCGATGGTGAGCTCTTTGTTTGCCTCTTGTGTGGCGGAATGTAAGACATTATAGTTTATCAGTTGGTACTGGCTATGTGTATTCTACTCTGTTGTATGGAAGAAGAAATGTAATTGAACTATAAACCGTAAATTCAAGGCCGACTCTTTATGGAAAAGGAAATAAGGCATCTATCAATAGTGTAATTATCTACTGTTAGACAATCACGTCACATGGACTTTGGTGTAACCTACGACTCCTATACAAGCCAAGCTATGTAAACATAATATATATATGTGATAACATTTAGTTGTGTTTGAGATATATACAATCACTAGCAGTTAGAGATAACTTAGCTAGAATGGACTCTCAGTACGTGTGTATAAATACATTATGCACTAGAACCTCTGAAGTATTGAATAAGAATTCAAGAGTTCAAACATCTCTTTCACTCTATAATTTCTTCATCATATCACAACTTAGGTTTGATTAATACGATCCTGAATATATTCTTCTCTAAACATTAGACATGGCCTCATCCTCAAACACTACCTTACCCCTCTCACCTTCTTCACTTCATCAGCTTATAGCAATTTGTTCTATTAAGTTGAAACTGTCGAATTACTTAGTTTGGAGGATACAAATTCTTCAACATTAGCAAACTTTGAAGATCGATAAAATCATTAAAGGAGAACTCCCATCCTAGAACATATTAGATGAGAAAGATGAACCTATTCCTAACCCCAAGTTCACCACTTGGGAAGAACACGATGTTCTAGTTCGGAGTTGGCTTTCTGGAACACTGACAGAAGAGTCAATGTTCCTCATCATTGGACGTACTACGGTAAAACAAACATGGGCTTGCCTGGAAGATACTTATCTACAAGCAAGCAAGGATAAGGAGTTTCAATTAAAGCAACAACTTCAGGCCGTGAAACTGGGAACAAAATCCATAGATGAATACATAAAGGAATTTAAAGGAATTTGTGATACCTCATGGCTATACACAAACCTTTAGATGAAGATAGCAAATTTATTAATTTTGCTAGAGGTCTTGAAAGCAATTATAAGACCCTTCAAATTGTTATGCTACGTAAGGCCCCTTATCCCACATTTAATTAATTTGTTAATGTTCTTAGGGGACTCAAGATGAGAGAATATGGAGACGAGAAAGAAGCACCACCTTCGCTTGATCCGTCCATGGCCTTCGTGACTCAAAAGTGGAAAGGACGGGAGTGTGGTGGTAGTTATTATCGTGGACGAGGACAAAGAGGCAGAGGTAGATCATACAATCAAAAACAATATTATACAACTCAAAATGAAGGAAATCAGCAAAAAGAGAGTTCTAAATCTAATTCATGTCATATTTGTGGCAAGAACAATCATACAACCCTCTCTTGTTTTTATAGATGGGACTACTCATATCAAGCACAACAAGAAGTACCTCAAGCGTTAGCATCAATGTCGTTTAGTGATCAAATTGACAACAATCTCTAAATGGATTCCAGTGCTAGCAATCACATGGTACAATCTAAAGGTCCTCTCTTAAATTCAACTCCCTTTAAAGGATATGAGTCTGTAATGGTAGGAAATGGTGATAAACTTCGTATTACATATGTGGGAGATAAACACATTGGAAGGAACTTACGTCTAAAAGATGTATTTGTTGTACCTAATCTCAAAAAGAATCTCATTTCTGTTAGTAAATTTGTAAAGGATAATGCATGTTCTCTGAAATTTACTAATGAAGGATTTATTGTTAAGGACAAGAGAACAAAGACAATTTCGGCAAAGGGAAATATGAGGCATAATAGGTACAGCTTGGAAGGGAATTTGCATGAAGCTTTGACAGCTACAGAGGCAGAAAAGAATTCGGACAGTATCTGGCATCAATGATTAGGACATCCACATTCAAGAGCCTTAAATTATTTGCATCACAATAAGATGATTGATGTAAAAAGTTAGAATAAAAGTGTATCTATTTGTACTAGTTGTCAAATTACCTTTCAGAGAGTCAAATAAATGACAACTTGAGCCATTAACAAAAACACATAGCAATTGATGGGGTCCGGCCCCTGTGACTTCATCTCAAGGAATAAAATACTATGTTATTTTCGTTAATGATTGCACGATTCACTTGGTTTTATCCATTGAAGAAGAAATCTGATTTTGTTCTCTATTTTTATAACTTTTCAAAAAATAGTCGAAAATCAGTTTTTCAAGAAACTCAAAGTATTTCAATGTGATGGAGGTGGAGAATTCAATAGCTCTGAGTTCACAAATTATTTGTCTCAAAATGGTATTCGAAGACAAATATCTTGTCCTCATACACCTAAACAAAATGGAGTGGCCGAAAGAAAGCACAGACATATGGTTGAAACAGGCAAGTCACCACTCTTCAATGCAAACTTACCATTGTTTCTTTGGGTTGAAGCTTTTATGACATCGGTCTTTTTAATTAATAGAATGCCTACTTTAACCTTGCGTATGCAATCTCCCTTTGCTAAATTGTACGGAGAGAAGCCTGATTACAACACCTTGAAAGTGTTTGGTTGCAGATGTTTTCCTTATCTCAAGGGCTATAACAAAGATAAATTTCAACCGAAGATGTTTCCATGTGTCTTTATTGGTTATAGTCTGCTTTATAAAGGCTATAGGTTTTACCATCCCAAGTCTAGAAAAGTTTACATCTCAAGACATATTATTTTTGATGAATTAAACTTACCATATATGGTTTCTAGATCTGATACCATGAAGAAATTATAGAGTGAAAGATATGTTTGGACTCTTGAATTCTTATTAAATACTTCAGAGGTTCTGGTGCACTTATTAAATACTTTAGAGGTTCTGGTGCATTGTGTATTTATACACACGTAGACAGTCCATTCTAGCTAAGTTATCTCTAACTCCTAGTGATTATATATATCTCAAACGCAACTAAATGTTATCACATATCTATTATGTTTACATAGCTTGAGTTGTATAGGAGGCCTAGGTTACACCAAAGTCCATGTGACGTGGTTGTCTAACATCCCCCTTCAAGCTAGAGTGTAGTTGTTGAGTTTTTAAAAGGTGTGAATGGAAAACGAAGAGTTGCGACTTTTATAAAGAGTTGTGAGTTTAATGAAAAGTTGCGACTTTTATGAAAAGTTGTGACCTTTATGAAGAGTTGTGACCTTTATGAAGAGTTGTGACCTTTTCGAAGGGTTATAACTTTTCAAAGGTTTGTGACCTTTCCGATGAGGAACAATAAGCATTTGTTCACACTACCCTTTGTTGAACTTGATTATAATTTTGTACGAGAAAAGGTTGTTCATGGAGCTACGGTCACCAAGTTTATTCCCTCATTGCAGCAGGTTGAGGATATTCTTACCAAGCCTTTTTCCAAGACAATTTCAGACATTACGAGCCAAGATGGGAGTTTTGTTGCTACCACATGTTGTTCATCTTGTATTCCTAAGATACTTAGAAAAAAACTTTGAAGATCTTGATAAAAAAAACAACAAAGTTTAAAGAGCATTTTTAAAACTAGAAAATAAAATCAATAGAGAAAATAGAATCAGAAACAATAGAATCAGAAACGGATTAGAAACGATATACAAAATATTTTTCTTAAAGAAGAAAATCGAGCCCACTAAATGCACAGTGTCCCCTTAAGGAAATTATTCCCCGCAAGTACCGGATGTTAATGGAATATATCCTCCCAAGATAGAACGATCTTACTTACCGATGTATCGGTACCTAAAACCACGGTGTTAGCGAACCACTCAACGGCAATAAAGCATTACTTAGAATACTAGATTTAGTAGTAGTAGAAGAAGTCCAGAAAATTGGTTGTTTTAAAATGACAGGAAATCCCTCTATTTATAGACAACAAAGGGATAGTGTGAACAGATACTTATTGTGCCTTATCAGAAAGGTCATAAACCTTTGAAAAGTTATAACCCTTCGAAAAGGTCACAACATTTCCTAAAACTCATAACTCTTCATAAAAGTCACAACTTTTCATATAAATCGCAAATTTTCATCAAAATCACAACTCTTCATAAAAGTCGCAACTCTTCATTTTCCATTCACACCTTTTAAAAACCCAACAATCCCTCGCATGAATGGGGGAATGACTCCAAGACAAAGAAATGGACAAGTGTGTATACTTCACAAGAAAGAATTAATTGCATCTGGATAAGTAGGTTTCCCTTTGAACTTTCCATAGTGAACATATGTCGAATGTACTCGGTCAATTAGTAGATTTGATAACTTTGAACCACCAAGCTTTGGTGTATATATCTAGACAACCATATGTCACACAATCAACCATTTATCATTTATAGTTCTTACGGTAGTGTTCGTTTCAGCCATGAACACCTCCAAATTTCATGAGTGTATAGAGAATAAGCTTTTTACAATGATTCTCTTTGAAGCGACTTCCATTTCACACTCATATAGGTGATTTCTAACTCATGGTATTGCATAGATACACTATTTGGTCAAATCTGCCAAACTTAACAAATCATTAAAAAATTTAAGCTTTATTAACTCGTTAACAAGCCTTAATGTTTTAAACTTATTCCTGAGCATAGTCTTCAACATGGGAATGGATGAGTTGGTTGACAATGTCGAACCGTCAACCACAACTTTGTTTTCTCCTTGAACCTAGCTCTTGGGATCTCCAGTCTGCTAGGTAGAGTTACCGCCATGATGACTTGTCCTAAGATGTAAACTCATTCCCTTAGATGATTTTTCAACTCTCTCTCTCTCTCAAGTTATGCCTTTTGTAAGTGGATCCTACACATTATCCTTTGACTTTACATAGTCAATTGTGATAATTCTACTAGAGAGTCATTTTCTAACGGTATTCTGTCTACGTCTTATATAATAAGACTTTCTATTATACATCATGTTATATGCCCTACCTAGTGAGTCCTAACTATCAAAGTGTATGCATACTGATGCCAAAGGTTTGGGCCAAAAGAGAATATATATCAAGAAATTTCGGAGTCTTTCAACTTATTCACCGGTCTTATCTAGAGCGACAAGCTCAAAGATCATTGTAGAGCTAGCGATATATGTCTGTTTGGAATATTTCCAAGAGACTACTCCTCTACCCAGAGTAAATACATATCCACTCGTGGATTTAACTTTATTTGATCCCGGTGACCTAACTTGCATCACTATATCCTTTTAATAGGAATGGATATTTGTTATGTTTTAAATACCCCAAAACTCTATTCATTTTCATCCAATGAGTTTGATTGAGATTACTCATTAACCGACTCAATTCACTAATAGCATATGTTATATCTGATCGTGTACACTTCCTGATATACATCATACTTTCCAATACTCTAGCATAATCCAATTGTGAGTCACTTTCACCTTCTTTCTTTTGAAGTGCAAAGCTCACATTTATTGGAGTTTTGACAATATTAAAATCCAAATATTTGAACTAGTCTAGTACCTTTTTAATGCAATGAGACTGTGACAATGCTAAACATTATGGAGTTCTAAAGATTCTTATACCTAAGATCGCATTAGCAACTCCAAGAACTTTCATATCAAAGTTTATTTCTAGCATATGTTTAGTAGCATTTATGTCATTAGTGTCTCTACTGATGATCAACATGTCACCAATATACAAACAAACAATGACCTTGTGATTTTAATGTAGACACATTTATCACTTCCACCATTCTTAAATCCATTTGCCAACATGATTTGGTCAAATGTCTTATGTCATTGTTTGGGTGCTTGTTTTAGTCCATAAAGTGGCTTAACAAGTTCGCATATTTTATTTTCTTTACCAGAAACCACAAAACCCTCAGATTGTTGCATGCAAATTTCTTTCCCATTTCTCCATTTAAGAAAATTGTTTTCGCATTCATTTGATGAATTTGGAAGTCATAAACCGCACCTAATGCAATTAACATCCAAATGAATGTAATTCTAGTTACTGGCGAGTAGGTGTCAACAATATCAAGACCTTGTTTTTATCTGAAGCCTTTGAAAAAAAGTCTTGCTTTGTATTTGTCAACCATTCCATCGACTTTCATTTTCCTTCTAAAGATTCACTTTGAACCCAAAGATTTACTTCCTGGAGGAAGATCAATCAACTTCCAATACGGTTACTCAAGATTGAATTAATCTCACTATTGACACCATCTTTCCAAAAGGATTAGTCCACAGAAAACATACGAAATGTTACAAAATCAGATCCGAAGGAAATAGATGTCCTTTGACATTTACTACGCCTATGAATCTCTTTATTAAGTACATTCTCCTTTTGTTCTATTCAAGGTCTTTTAGACCCTTCACTAGACCACTGAAGTCTAATTTTATAGTCCACGGTCTTAGGTCCTATTTGAATCCTTTTAGGAATAGAAACTTGGACTTTGGCTAGACACCCCCACACTTTGAAATATTTCAGGTTAGATTTCCTTCCTTTCCATTTCTCATATGGAATAGATGGTTCCTGAACAAACAAAACTTTTATTGCTTTCTTTTTTAAAAGACAGAACATTTTGTTGTTCCCTTTTGCTATAATATCGGAGGCGATCTTCATGGGTTTTGATCATGTTACGTGTGTCTGTGCGTCTATGCAGTAATCCATCTGTGGATCACGGCAATAGAAATGTTCCCTCTCCCAAATCCGTAGCAACATATTGCATCCTCTGAAGAAGTCTTGCCCCCTTATGCAAGTTGTCAATGAATGAAGTACCTCAACAGGATCACACGCACCAAAGAATATCTTTGTGGATTGTTAAAAATGCTCATAACCATTGGCTATATTGATATCGATGAAATGACCTCATCAGGAATACAATGATTCCCAAAAAAAACATAATGAATACCCTTGGCCTCATATGTATCCACACTCCACGAATGCATGCAAACTTGTGTTGGTGTTCATCATATCCTTCAAGACGCCAAACCTTTGAAAGAGATAGTCTAGCTTGACCTTTCCGTCGTCCACATATCTCAAAGACGAAAATATATACAACTCCAACAGACTTAGAAAATCACCTGGACATATGATTGATGAGATCAACGGCAACCTTCCTCTAATTGGTAGTTCCATAAAACTACTAAACTTCTCCAATGTGAGAGTGATCTAAAAATCTGAGAATTTGAAAATTATTGTGCCTGGGTTCCAAAATTTCGTTAGCTGAGTAATGAAGATTTTGTCAACTTGTGTCCCTAGAAGTGGCAATAGTGCTCCCAAGTGCCATCGTATCTTAGCTCCATGTATTCTGTGGATGTTTCTCCACTAATTTTATAGAATGTGTGGCGCTGAAACAACCATTTGAATATTCGGCAAGTTTTGATTGTTGTTCATCTAAAAGAAGGGTAAAGGGTGAGATAAGTTTATTTACTCCGAATTCGTTAAGTGTTTAAATTTAGATCATTCATATCATTTCCACACAAAGTGTATGTCGTCGAGTTTTAAAAAAGAAACTCATTGACATGTAGGTAGTTTCTAAACGCAACGACAATATCTTATATTGTTTTGCCTAAGACTATACACCATGACCTATTTTTAGAGAAGAATTTTTTTCAAGATAATTGAGAGTAAGACGGAGTAATTGCGAGAAGGCATACTATCTTAATTGCACCAGCTCTGAAACTAAGAAATCTAAAAAAAGATTCAGAGTGTTTGTGTACAACCAAAGACTCGATATAAAGTGCAACTGACAGTGTGAGAAAAAGCAGATAGTGTCTCAAAAATAAATAAGGAACACAAGTTTGAATTTGACTTGTGACCTTTCAATCAAAGCAATATATAATTTCGATGCAAATAATAAACTAAAAATAAACAAGTAATCACTAATGTTATTCCTATATTTAATTTTCTAAAGTTAAAACCTAAATAATTAAAATGAGACATTTGAATTAAATTGCATTTGGTCAATATAAATTAGAAGTCATTTATATCATTGTAATAATAATTCAAAGAAATTTGGTCAATTAAAGCATGAAAATTATCTTGAATTAATTGGAGAATAAAAAAAAGTTTTGACTAAAACATGAATTTTATTATAGTAAACTAACATAAAAAAATATAGTTCATCTTTTAGAGATTCCAATTAAGTCATTTAAAGCTAGTGTTAATAAAAAAAAAACTAACAATAAATAATCACAATTAAATAATTTAGAAGAATAAAGGAGAAGATGAATTTAGACCTTCTTCGGCACAAACTAGCTACTGGTTCACTTGGGCTTTGGCCCATGTGTACCGGTGTTTACAAGATATGTATGCCAATGTATACAATCCATTTTCAGCTCCCGAGACTGTCTTTCAACCTATATCACGTATACCAAATATATACGGGCTGTATATTGGCCTGTATATCAATGTATATTGTTGTATACAACTTGTATACAGCCTATTTTCGCCTCTTGAACACTTGTTTTTTTAAAACTTTCAGCCCTTCAACACCTGTTCGTCAGTGTCTTTATTTATACCAATCACTTTGAAGGGGGACAGAATCAGAGAAATGAGTTTTGGGCCTTGATTGCCCTCTCGGAATGCAAAGGGAAGAAGGATGGAGCCAAAATCGAGTATTTAGTCATATCACCTATGAATGTTACAATTGTCGAATCCATCTCTGAAATGAGAGTTAATTAAACTAATAAAATTCCAATTTTAAACCTTAAGATGAAATCTCAATACCCTAATTACCTCATGCAAAGAAATAGTATTAGACAAATCAAGAACAAAGAAGAAAAGAAGAGGAAGGAACAATGACAGAAGTAAAAGAGAATTGAGGCAATGTGAACTATAAGAGATTCTGAAATTGAAAATTAAAAAAACCAAAACTCATCTGAATGTAGATAACACTATGGAATATGACCAGCAATTAAAAAGAGTGGCACATTTGTAATATATGTAGAACTATCTAACGTTTAGAAAAATCGCATCATTTAATCTACCACATATATTAACCTTAGTTTTTATCATATGAAGTGTAACCATTCAATCACTATACATAGAGACATACTATGAGATGGAAAATAAATAGTTATTTATTTTTGTATGAAACATATTTTTACATTGTCTATTGATTGGCTTAGAAAGAAAGTAAATTTTGAGTCAAAAATAGAAATTGATTTTAAGTAAAAAGTAGAAAGTCAAATTGAAATGACTTTTAAGTCGAAAAATAAAAAAGCAAAATAGACTTTTTTTCCCCATAATTCTGGTTTCTGACTTATTTTAAGGCATTTTAACTTTATTATAAGTCACTTTTGACTTAGTCGAACACTTCTTAACTTATTTTAAATTATTTTTTAACACTTCCAAAAGTTAAAAACTGACTTAAAAGTAGATGTGCCTAACTTTAGAGCCAATACACACAGTCTAAATAATGTATGAACATGGAATATTAATGTGCGTGACTAGAGGCGAATCCAGGATTTCAAGAAAACGGGT
The DNA here is from genome assembly GCA_035578085.1 of Solanum pinnatisectum. Taxonomy (NCBI): domain Eukaryota; kingdom Viridiplantae; phylum Streptophyta; class Magnoliopsida; order Solanales; family Solanaceae; genus Solanum; species Solanum pinnatisectum. The sequence goes on along the minus strand of CM069079.1, from coordinate 37,074,052 downwards.
GCACCATTGCTTTAAAGATAAGCCATCTTGAGAACAGGTTCAACAAGTTTTAATTTAATATATTCTTTAATAATTATAGAAGTAATATATCGAGTTTAGTCGGATGACCACAGATTCGGGTGACCCAAAATTAATACATAAATTCGCCATTGTGCGTGACTAAATCTTATACAATCTAATTTTCTACAGTTATGAAACAAAAGGTACCTAAGTTCATGGCCTTCTGATTTGTTTTTTCCAAAACTACATTGAACAATTGCATCTCTTTATAGATTATGTTGTCCAACAAGGATTATATCACTAAATCAAATAGAATGTAATTTTCATTTCACCTAAAAAAAACAATATATAATCATGAGTAAAAAAATGTAGAAGTTAAGTTTACCAAACACCTTAGGTGCATAATCCATTTAAAATTAGTAGAAGATTCATTAAAAACATAATGTACATGCAAGAATCAATTAAATATGTAAAATGCTAGAAAGACATTCTTCAAAAGAATAGAGAACAACATAAACAATAAAAATTAAATTAAAATCCCCCAAAATATGCAAACACATAAATAATTTTAAAAAATTCAATTGCATACCCTAGCTATCAATGTCACTTTATGGCATGATATTGAGGTACTGGGATTCTGCAGCACGCCAAAGAAAAGAAAATTTGCTGGTAATGGAGAAGATAAAACACAAAATAAACAAAGGCTAAAGCAAGCATAAAAATCCAAATCAGAAATGAATGGAAAAAGAGACACAAAAGTGAATATATAGCAAAGAGGTAATACTAACCTTAAGACTGCGAGTAGAAAATAATTGAACAGAGAAAGCAAAAAGGAGACGAAGCAAAAGAAAATGGATGTGAAGATGAAAAAGTTAAAGCGGTCAGTCACTATTCTAATATTGCTATGGAGGACACGTAAGTCCTCAGTTCAATTTGCTACAAGACACGTAATCAATTTGCTACAAGCCACGTACAATTAAAATACTGAAAAGATGAAAATATCCTTAGATCTGAATTAAAGGACATCAAGCAAGCATGTTGAAACAAGTTGTTTCTAATATAAAAAAAATAGAGAAATAAAGGAAAAAGGATTAAGGTATATCTATGACACAAAAAATACAGGTATTAATTAACTATTCTATCAAATTTGACATTTTACAACCTCAAACAAGAGACAAAATTAAATAAAAAGTAGTAATATTTCCTTACTCTCAACGTAAAAGATAAAAGGAAATATTTAATACTACCCTAAGCTACTTGACCACATAATCAAACAGATTTAGAATCTAACAAATAATATCCAAAGCTATATAACTTTGATCCAAGAAACTTAGCAATAACACCATTAAAAGCTTGACCAACTTTGAAGCATAATTTCCAAGGAAATTAAATTAACTCATACAAACTAGCTAATATTGATATTAGGCTATATCTTATGGAGAAGACAATGAAAACCCAAGGTTCATATCACTAAGGTAATGCAAATCAAGATACTATCAATATGTAAATAAGAACAAAATATGACTTCTACATGTCAATTTAGCAGCAATGGAATGAGAAACATAACTCATGATCAATTCTTTGATAAACTAAACTCAACCATGAAGCTAGTAAGAAATGGCATTGAGATCAATAGAGGAAAGTTATCCTAAAGCAAACCAAGAAAACACATGAAGCGATCTAAAATGACAAACAGTGGTCAAGACACCATAGAAAAACCAACTCATGTGATCAATGGACTACTCTAGAGACAAGACATGATGTGACTATGAAAAACTTTGACAAGAAACAGAAATCATGTCGCCAGGGAATCACAAAAACATTTCAGAAATCCAGCCGGAAACGGAACAAGATTAACAGGGATTGCATTATAAATAGTGAGGAAGAAACCATACCTAGTAACTAAATGAAAACAATCATGTTAAGCTCTAATGAAAGTAAGGAATCAAATAGTCATCACATCAATTTGAACAGAAAGATTATGACACCAAACCATGAAACTAAGCAACCATTAAGTCACGACAAAAAGAAACTAAAATCAGAAGAGGAATTATACCTTTTCGAGGGCAGCAAGCGAGCTTGAAAGTAGTGATTTCCACACCTTCGACCGAAAGCTCTAATGAAAGCTTCAAAAGGAAACCTTATGACTCAAAAATCGAAACTTTCTGACTATAGTAACCAATTTCATTTTATGAAGCTATGTTTTTGTCCTCTCCTCCTCCTTTCTACCTCTGGGAACGATGGGTATTTATAGGGGCAGATTGGGGGGAAATCCGTATGTTAAAATTTTTGAATTCTTCTACTCTTTTCGAAGCAACAGTGAAGGTGATGGGAAAAAGCCCTGTGACTCTTCGAAAGGGGGAAAAAGTAGTTGTGAGGGCGATGGTTGTTGCAGGCGCAGGTACTGATAGGCACTGTTGCGCCGTTTGGAGTGGACGGGTCGGGAGATTTTGCGAATTTCTGTATGCATTTGGTATGCGTTTCTGGGTTTCGTTTTGAACTATTGGGTTCTTGCGGATTCCGAGGCGAAGAAGACGCGGTAGGCTGCGTACTGTTGTACGCAATTGAATCGCGTGTAACAGAGATCGTTGGAATTTGTTGCTGCTTCGTTCGAAAGACGTACATGGGTAGGGTGGGTCGGGTATTGTATTGCTGTTGTATGTATATTTTTGTATTGGAAGTGGGTCAAGTTGTGTCTGGATGAAGAATTGGGCCGCTGATTGTATTGGTTGAAATTGGGAATGGGTCTTTGGGTTGTTGTTGTAATGGGCTGAATATAACTAACTGAAGTTCAACACCTAGCCAAATTGAATTAAGGATTAATTACTTGAGTTCATCCCTTTTAAAAAATAATTACTTATTATTTTAAATATACTCTTTAATTATTACCATTGATAGCAATATCTAACAATATTATATATTTTATTATATTTATCTTTCTCTCTCGACTCTTTCTTCTTTTTCTCTCTCACCTTTTTAAATTTGTCTCTCTTTCTCGCTCTTTATCCCTTTCTTTCTTTCTGTTATTCTTTCTCCACTTCTTTCTTTCTTTTTGTACGTTGTTCTTTCTCCATTTCTTTCTTTTTGTTCATTGTTCTTTCTCCTTTCTTTCTTTCTTTTTATGCTGCTCTTTCTCCCTCTCTTTCTCCCTTCCTTTTTATTTCTACTTTGTTTCGTATAATAATCAATAATTTATAGACGGAATAAAAATTGTATCAATAATTAATTGGACAAGTAATCTAATCATAAAAAATGAAGAGATATAATAAACTGCAAAATGAACTAAACTTGAATTAAGAATATATTACACACATATTAAAGTTGAATTAGATGAGAATTAAACATGAATGCAAAATATAGCAAACGAAAGAGCATTCTATGATCTGTAAACTGAATAAAACTTGTATCAATAATGAATTAAACAAGTAATCAAAATCGTAACAAATCAACCAATAAATTGCAAAATGAATTAAACTTGTATTAAAAGTGTATTACACTAATATTAAAGTTGAATTAGAAAAGAGAATTAAACATGAATAAAAAACATAACTAATGAAAGACCAGACAACAGTCTGTAGAGTGAATTAAACTAGTATCAATAATGAATTAAACAAGTAATCTAATAGTAACAAATCAACCAAAAAACTGCAAAATAAATTAAATTTGCATTAAAATTGTATTACACAATATTAAAGTTGAATTAGAAGAGAGAATCAAGAATGAATGAAAACGTATCAAATGAAAGACAAGACAATCATCTATAAACTGAATTAAACTTATATTATTCATGAATAAAACATGTATTATATGTGTCTTACAAATTATTTTTGGTTTGTATCACTAAGAACATGAGTAATGTTTGCAATATGTATTAAAAATGTATTGTGTATGTATTATAGGTGTGTTACCTAAATTACTTTAGTTGATATCATTAAAAAGGGAGTGAAGTTTGCAAAATGTATTATAAATGTAGGATGTATTATTCATGATTTTAATACAACTTTAATACAAACGCGATGTAGTTCCATACACTTCATCCTTTTCGAGCTTCAATCTAATATTTCTCCTAAAATCAATTCTAAACTTAACCAAACCTTCTTGAAATTGAGATATAAACTTCAAACGATATTTTCAGTTATTCGTAGGGACAACCTATCCAAACTAATCGCAAATGAAAGAGCAGAAAGTAATCTAATCGTAACAAATGAAGAAACATAATAAATTGCCAAATGACTTAAAGTTGAATTAAACATGTATTACACACATATAAAAGTTGAATTAGAAGTGAATTAAACACGCATGCAAAATGTAGCAAACGAAGAGCATTATGAGATTTGTAAACTGAATAAAACTTGTATCAATAATGAATTAAACAAGTAATTTAATCATAACAAATCAACCAATAAACTGTAAAATGAATGAACTTGTATTAAAAGTGTATTACACAAATATTAAAGTCGAATTAGAAGAGAGAATTAAGCATGAATAAAAAATGTAACTAATGAAACACCAGACAATGACCTATAGATTGAATTAAACTTATATCAATAATGAATTAAATAAGTAATCTAATAGTAACAAATAATAAACTACAAAATGAATTAAATTTGTATTAAAAGTGTATTACGCAATATTAAAATTGAATTAGAAGAGAAAATTAAGAATAAATAAAAAACGTTACTAACGAAAGACAAGATAATAATCTATAGACTGAATTAAACTTGTATTATTCATGAATAAAACATACATTATATGTATCTTATAAATTATTTTGGTTTGTATCACTAAAAACACGAGTGATGTTTGCAATATGTATTAAAAATGTAGTGTGCATGTATTATAAGTGTGTTACGTAAATCATTTGGTTGGTATCACTAAAAAGAGAGTAAAATTTGCAATATGTATTAGAAATGTATTGTTCATGAATAAAACTTATATTATCTATGTCTTATAAATTATTTGATTTGTATCACTAAGAAAATGAGTGATCGTTGCAATATGTATTATAAATGGATTGCTTATGAATAAAACTTATATTATATGTGTCTTATAAATTATTTTAGTTTATCACTAAGAAAATAAGTGACGGCTGCAATATGTATTAAAATGTAATGTGGGTGTCTTATAAAGGTATTATTAGTGTGTTACCTAAATTATTCTTGTTGGTATCGCTAAGAAAGGAGTGAAGTATGCAATATGTATTATAAATGTACTATTCATGAATAAAACATGTATATATATATATATATATATATGTATATGTATATATATATATATATATATATATATATATATATATGTATATGTATATATATATATATAGATATATATATATGTATATATATATATATCTTATAAATTATTTTAATTTGTATCACTAAGAAAAAGAGCGGTGTTTGCAATATGTATTACAAATGTATTGTTCCTATATTATAAATGTATTACGAGTGTGTTACTTAAATTATTTTGGTTGATATCACTAAAAAAGAGTGAAGTTTGTAATATGTATTATAAATGTATTGTTCATGATTTTAATACAATTTTAATACAATTATGAAACATATCTACTACAACTTTAATACAATTGCCATAGAGTTCCATAAACTTCACCTTTTTCGAGTTTCAATCTTATATTTCTCCTAAAATCAATTATAAACTCAACCAAACCCTCTTAAAATTGAGATATAAATTTCAATGGACATTTTCAATTATTTGTAGGAACAGCCTATCCAAACTAATCACAAATTCGTAAATTCAAATAATGAATTCAAAATTTGAAGCTTTATAATGACCATCAATGGTGAACTCTTGTTGCTGTAATTTTAGAGATTTGAAATTTCTGCTTGAAAACATGATTTTGTACAAATTTTCATCTTTCCATTCCTTTTTTCATCATATTTTTGGGTAAAAATAATGAAATATGGGCAAAAAATGATTTGAAGATAGTTATTTAAATGAAATTTTCAAAGAAGAAGAAGAATAACTTTTTTTAAAAAAAAAAGAAAGAAAAAAAAGGAGGAAGATAATAATGATATAGAAAGAGACGAAGAAGAAGAAGAATAAAAAAAAAAAAGAAGCGGAGGAAGATGGAAAAGGACAGAGAAAGAGGCAAGCGACTGTACAATTTTCTTAATTCCAAAAAATTGTTATATTTAGTTAGAAAAGTTATATTGTCATAGATGGTAAATATTTATTTAATATAGCACATTTATGTGTTTTACCCTTGAATTAATTGGCTAAAATTTGAATAATACGAATTAATATAAATTAATTAATGAGCTTCTTAATTCTCATGAAATAAAATAATTAACGTAATTATAAACTAATTAATTTAACATTATAACCATAAATTGAACCAAACTAAATTAAAAAAATAATTTTCAAATATTTATAAAATATACTAATTATATACATAACTATAAAAACATATTTATTAAAACAAACTTACATAAAAATAACTTGAAAAATATTTTGAATTTCATAAAAACTAATTAATCCAAAACTATAGCCATCACTATATATATATATATATATATATATATATATATATATATTAGTTTAAAAATCGTAAAAATGACGGAATTACTTAAAATGACTTAAAAAATATTTTGAATTTTATAATGTCGATTATTTCAAATCGTTGGAAAAAGCTCGATGATTAATTTATATTGTGGAGAGCCAAAATTGGGTGTCACCATGGGTTACGTCCCAATCATTTCTTTTGATTTAATGGATGGCTTATTGAGACTTATGTTAGACTTTCCCTTTTGTCAAACTCCTTTTATGATATAAGATTGTTTCTTTGAAATCTCTATTTCTATTGTGTTGTATGATGTATGCTAAGTGGTTTGTGTAGGGCCTCTCAAGGTTCTATACACTAAGTTACACCTAGGATATACTTTCGGTCGTGACAATTAATTTATGAATTATGGTTGTAAACTTAATTCCACTTTAGATCTTTATTTATTTCTTGAGAAAGAGTATATAAAGTGGCAATTTATTTGATGCTTGCATATTAGTTTGGAAATCCTTATTTACTTGAGAAAGAAATTGGGGTTTCACCTCTAAAGGCTAGACTTGCTCGAGAGAGAAGATATATGATAAGGTAATGAGTTCTTTAGTAAATTATACATAGGAATGTCCGAGAGGAATTCTTATGATAAGCATGTTGTGATTGAGAAATGCAATATGTGTTTGAGATTGACTCAACCTATTCATGGGTAATCAAGGTTATTGATCAATCACATTGATCCACCTTTTGAAATTGATACCCACTTCTGTACACTCCTATATTGTTATTCTGCTGGGTTGCTAAACACTCATTTTCGTTTATTGTGTTGAAGTTGGTTGATAAACAAATTAACTTGTTACCATCTATCTTCAATGAATTAGGACACAATTTGACTTTGCAATTGAATTCTTTCATATACGACTCCCTGTGGGATTCGACCCCGACCTCATATATTGGGTAATTAGATTGCTAACGACTACTTATTTGTTTAATGGTTTTACAAGTAATTTGAGCGCTATCACTCTGGCTATCAAATGAAAGGACACAGGCTCAAGGGGCTATCTAATGATAACAATATCTGAAAAGGTTGAAATTTTACAAATGTATCAAAGAAAACCTATTATCATCTTCTAAATAGAACAAAACATATTATTTCACTTCAATAACATGCCATGTTCTAGACCAAGATACGAAACACGGATTATATGCAAGAAATTTTAACATCTCATAGCACAAATCTGATTAATATGGATTAGTTCTACTATATTAAAAAAACATGGTCATTCCAAACTAAAAAAATTATGAATAAACTATATTTCATCATGGTTGTTAGATACTCTTAACAGTGTCAAAATACACTTAATGATATTTAATGGTTGTTGATAACTATTGATCATGGTTGTTGGATACACTTAAAAGTGTCCAAATACACCTAAAGGTTTTTAATGACCATTAATGGCTACTAAGTATGACTAGAAACATTTCATCTTCCAAACCTTTCCCTTATACTGAAAAGTATAAACAAGGGTGGTGGTTCTCAAGGAAAGATCATCCTTTTTCTGAAAATTTTCTTGCCCACACAATACTTGATTGAGAGAGTTAGTTAGGAATTAGTAGAAGGCTACAATCCTGGAGTCACAGTCCCTGAACGAGTTGTGTGAAAGCTACAAAAGGTTAGAGTTTCACAATTTATTTAGTTTACATTATTATGCTATTATGTAAGTTTGTGATTTTGAATAATGCTTCCGCTGTGCATATTCTAACAATTGGTATCACGAGTCTTCTTACATATAACTAATAATGTAATAAGAGTCCATGCTTTTGATACATATTTGATTAAATTTGTATATATCATGTTGTTCTTTTAATGAACATTTTTTTGTTGGTTACAAAAAAAAATGTTTTTGTATTCCAGAGTAGTAAGGGTTCATCCCTACTTCTAATAAATGATTTTAACAATTAATATATGAGTTTATATGTTGACATAGGTCCTCTTCCCCATCGGATAAACTTCTATATTTTGACTCTATTAGTTTGCCTTTTGATTTGATGACTTGTTTAAAATTTCCAACTAAGTTGCATGTTGAATCAATGAACAAAAGAAAATATATATATACCTGACTAAACTTCACAAATTACTCTCTAACTGATTTGGACTTGTCTTGTTTCAGTGGTATTATATATATGGAACTTGCTCATATATTTGCTTGAATAGTTAAGTTTTCCTATTGATTCTAACTGTTCATTAGCATGATTATATGTGTTTTTTTTTTCGTTTTTATTTTTAAAAAAAACATATGTTACTAATGATTTGTTTTAAATATCTCTCAGATTAACTATGTATCACTTCAATCCTTCGTCCTCTATCTTGAACCAAAACAAACTAGAAGGTCCTAACTACGTGGACTGAAAACGAAACCTTGATATTGTTCTAACATCTGAGGGTTTCAAATATGTATTGGTTGAAGAATGCTCTATTAAACAAGCAGATGCTACTGATGAGAAGATTAAGGCATATGAGAAATGGGTCAAGGTTGATGAGATGGCAAGGTGCTACATTCTTGCCTCAATATCGAATGTCTTGCAACATCAACATCAATCTATGACATCTGCTTACGATATGCTCGAATCTCTTAAGGAGATGTTCGGAAAGGTAATCGTCGCTGCTGCATCGCCATGAAGGCTATCTTGACCACCAAAATGGTTAAAGGATCACCTGTCAAGGATCATGTGCTGAACATGATGAGTTATCTTAATGAGCTGGAGATACTTGACGCTGCTATTGATAAGGAATCTACGTAGAGATGATTCTACAGACTCGTTCGGATAGTTTTCAACAGTTTAGCTTGAATTATAATATGAACAAGATGGATTGTAGATTTGGGAGCCAGTGAGCCACTGACCATGTCTGCACTTCTTTGCAAGGGTTTCAGGAAACGCGGCGGCTAAGTGAGAATGAAGTTTGCGTCTTTCAGGCAAATGGGGAACCAACATCAGTCCTAACAATAGGAAATATCTTTTTTTCTTTTAGTAGTTCCAGAATTTTGTTTTTAAAATATGTTTATTATGTACCTTCGATAAGAAGGAATTTGCAGTTTCAAAAATAATGGATGTTGGTTATAAAGTTTTATTTGCAAATAACTGTGATGTTATTAAGTATGATAAGCAATTCATCCATAATGCTCCTAAAATACATCATCTCTTTGTATTTGAAGTCTCCCATGACATGCTACACCATAATAAATTAAATAATATTGGTATTTTTCATAAAAGAAAACGTATTTCTGAATTGAGTCAAACTTATTTATGGCACTTACGTCTATGTCATATCAATATAAATAGGATTTCAAGATTGGTTTCTGATGGACCTCTGAGTTCATTGAAAGTGGAGGCACTACCAACCTGTGAATCTTGTTTAGAAGGTAAAATGACAAAGAGACATTTCCCTTCCAAAGGAAATAGAGCCCGTAATAAGCTAGAATTAATTCATTCTGATTTGTGCGGTCCTATGAATATACGAGCAAGAGGGGTTTTTGAGTATTTTGTGACTTTCACAGATGACTACTCAAAATATGGATACATTTATTTGTTGCGCCATAAATTTGAATGCTTTGAGAAGTTCAAAGAATTCAAGATAGAAACGGAAAAGATACATGGTAAACATATCCAAACATTACTATTAGATCGTGGTGGTTAATACCTTTCGGCGGAATTCATTAAGTACTTATCAGAATCGGGCATTACATCTCAATATTCTGCCCAAGAACACCATAACAAAATGGTGTGGCAGAACGAAGAAATAAAACTCTTTTGGAAATAGTTAGATCAATGTTAAGTTATTCAGATTTGTCTTTTAGCTTTTGGGGATATGCCTTAGAAACTGCAAATTACATTCTGAATTTGGTTCCTTCCAAATCTGTTCCTTTAACCCCATCTGAATTATGGAATGGGCGCAAGCATAGTCTACGGCATATTTGAGTTTGGGGATGTCCCGCACATGTATTAAAAGGGAAAACAAATAAGTTGGAATCAAGGACAGAAGTGTGCATTTTTATTGGATATCCAAAAGGAACTAAATGAGGTTTATTTTACTGTCCTAAGGAACAAAAGGCAATTGTTTCAACAAATGACAAGTTTCTGGAACATGACTATTTAATTAACCATGTTCCTAGAACTAAACGTGTGTTACAGAAACCAAGCAAAGGAATAACTACTAATGAAACATCAACACAACTACCTAAAACAATTGTTGACATACCATTGCATCCACATAGTGGGAGGAATGTCGATCAAAAAGAGGTTACTCAAGAGGATGCTCTAGAGGTTGCTCAAAATCAGACTCAAGACATCTCACTACCACAAAGTAGTGGGAGTAATGTCGCACAACCTAAAATTGTAGATGAAGTAGTTCAGAATGTTCATAATTTAGTTCAAGATGTAGCAAATTCTGTAGTTACTAGTCGTCGTAGTGGGAGAGTTATTATAAAACCACAACGGTTTACGCTCTTGGGAGAATCATACGATAGAATCCTTAAAGAGACTAATACAGAACCATTAAATTACGTTGAAGCACTACATGATCAAGATGCTGAAATGTGGGTTGTTGCTATGAAATCTGAAATGGAATCTATGTACTCAAACCAAGTCTGGGATCTGGTTGAACCACCAATAGGTGTTAAACTTATTGGTTGTAAGTGTATTTACAAGAAAAAGAGAGATGTGCATGGAAAGTGAAAACTTTTAAGGCTCGGCTTGTTGCGAAAGGGTTTACTCAAAATTAAGGAATTGATTATAAGGAAACTTTTTTGCCGATAGCAATGCTTACATCCATTAGGATTCTCTTATCCATTGCTACTCATTATAATTATGAGATTTGGCAAATGGATGTCAAGACAGATTTTTTAAACGGAAGTCTTGATGAGTGCATTTATATGGCACAACTAGAAGGTTTCATGGTAAATGGCAATGAACACATGGTTTGTAAACTTAAGAGATCCATTTATGGATTAAAACAGGCATCTCGGGCATGGAACATTTATTTTGACAATTCGATTAAAACTTTTCGTTTTGATCAGTTTGAAAATGAATCATTCATCTATAAGAAATGGGAGGGAGACAGAGTAACATTTTTTATTTTGTACGTAGATGACATCTTGCTTATAGGAAATAGTGTGAGCATGTTGAGTTCTGTTAAAGAGTGGTTGTCGTTGCATTTTGATATGAAATACTTGGGAGAAGCAGCTCATATCCTTGGGATTAATCTTTTGCGAGATCGCAAACAAAGGATATTAGGCTTGTCTCAAGCACTTTATATTGATACTATTCTTGTGAGGTTTAGCATGCAAAATTCCAAAAGGGCGTTTCTTCCTTTTAGACATGGAATTACTTTATCAAAGGATCAATCGCCCAAAACGACCAACGAGATAGAAAGGATGAAGGCGGTCAGTTACGCTTCTGCTATAGGGAGTCTTATTTATGCTATGTTATGCACTAGACCGGATATCTGCTTTGTTGTAGGCATGGTTAGCAAATTTCAGTCTAACACTAGGCAAGAACATTGGACTGCAGTCAAGCATATCATTAAGTACCTTAAAAGGACTAGGGATTATATGCTTGTTTTCCACCCTGACAATCTTGTACCTATTGGATATATAAATTCAGATTTTCAGTCAGATAGAGATTCTAGAAAATTGACCACAGAATATGTATTTACTCTGGGAGGTGGAGCCATAGTTTGGAGGAGCATAAAGCAATTGTGTTTTGTTGATTCCACCATGAAAGCTGAATATGTAGCTGCATCTGAGGCGGCTAAAGAGGTTGTTTGGCTTAGAAATTTTCTAAAAGAGCTTGGAGTGGTTCCTTATATTGAAGCACCAATTACACTCTATTGTGATAAAAGTGATGCAGTTGCCAACTCAAAAGAACCACGAAGCCATAAAAGGAGTAAGCACATTGAGAGGAAATATTACTTGATTCGTGATATAACTCAAAGGGGTGATATAAGAGTTTTGAAGATTGAATCAAAGAACAATTTGGCGGACCCATTTACCAAAGGCTTACCTCATAAGTCTTTTAATAAGCATGTAGATGAAATGGGTGTTAAAATTGTACATGCATGGTTATGAGTCTAAGTGGGAGATTGTTGGGATATACTATTAACCATATAGTTGAGTTATAGTATTGATTTTAATCCTTTATAAAGACTTTACATTTTATGTTAATTATTACAATAAAGTCTTTGTTTGAATAGATCATTGTGTTTATATGTGTGTCCATTACTTATATAGTAGACGATTTTTTGGTATGGAGTTGTTTAACTCATACGCGGAAGATTAAAGTTGTCGGTTCTTATAAGTTATAAATTAAATGTTCACAATCAAAGATCAAGTTGGACAAACATCTTGATGATTGTAACACAAGATTAAATATAATTCAATCTTAATTATGAAAATGGTAAAATTCCAACTTCTTGTGTTAGTACATTTTGCATATATTGAACGGACCAACTTGAGATATGTATTTAGGTTCTGAATTTCAATAAATAATATCTCTAGTCCATTACATGAGCTTATACTCTTAATCTTGATATAGTTATTATGATCTGTGTAGTTTACTTTATTATTTTAATCTATTAAAAGATGACACTGTATGATGAGTAAAAATATTCTTAATGGATTGGATAATAACAAATTACATTCGTCAAATATTAATTAGTTGATAGAACCATATCTCGAATATGAGAAAGAAGACACCCCTTTATGGTTGCTTATAAGTAGTCATGTGAAAACCCTGCAAGTGGATTATATATGTATATCCGTCACGTGAATTAATTTAAGCATAAATATAAAGGATTAAATTAATCAATGGATTAAATTTTTTATAAGTTCGATTTAATTGATTGGTGTCGGTAATTCTAACATGAGGAGTTAAATAAGTTGTAACGGGAAAAAAATTAAAATTAAATAGAGGAGTGCAGTTACAGATTTTTAGTGGTACAATCTGTGATTTATTATGATATGGTTAATTCATGCTTTTTACGAATTAAATATTATAATTGGAAGCCTCTGCTAATAAAATTTGTGGTCCCTACTATGCATGATTAATTGATCAAGTTCGGAAAAGAAAGGGATTTAGTATTTTTTTTCAATTTAGGAATAAATCGTTTTTTGACTTTTATTAGTTTAAAAGCGAAAAAAAACTTTTTATTTCCTTAAAAGAAGAAAGAAGAAAATAATAGTGTTCAATGGTTATTAGTGGCTATTGATGGTGTTTAATGGTTGTTGATTATCCTTGGTGTTTATTGACTTTCTAAATACACTTAATGACATTTAGTGGTTGTTGATAACTATTGATCATGGTTGTTAGATACTCTTAACAGTGTCAAAATACACTTAATGGTATGTAATGGTTGTTGATAACTATTGATCATGATTGTTGGATACACTTAACAGTGTCCAAATACACCTAAAGATATTTAATGACCATTAATGGCTATTAATTATGACTATAAACATTTCATCTTTCAAACCCTTCTATTATACTGAAAAGTATAAATAGGAGTGGTGGTTTTCAAGGAAAGATCATCATTTTTCTGAAAATTTTCTTGCCCACGCAATATATATTCGATTGAGAGAGTTAGTCAGGAATTAGTAGAAGACTGCAATCCTGGAGTCACAATCCCTGAACGAGTTGTGTGAAAGCCACAAAAGGTTAAAGTTTTACAATTTATTTAGTTTACATTATATGCTATTATGTAAGTTTGTGATTTTGAATAATATTTCCGCTGTGCATATTCTAACATAAACAATCTAAAAGAGTTGTCACATGTTGAAATCCGTCTTTCGCAAGAATAACATGGCACAACAACACCTAAACATAAATGTAGAAGAAGAAAAAATTATTTCGAGCGGACGACTTGTTTGTATTTTCTTAAGGAATTATAATCTCCTCATAGTTGTCAAGGATTCAGATTACTTCTGCCTATGTAAAGCATAAAAATATTTCTGTAAAAGTGGCAATGCAAATTACAGATTCTAGCGAATTCAAATGACAGAGCAAAATCACACTAGTATTTTTTGTTTGAAAATGATGCAAATTAAATAGCATCCCTTATGGGGTGTACTAGGTCCAAAAAATATTATTTTTCAAGCATAAAGAAATACGCCTGGATTCTTTTGCAACTGGTGTAATTAAGGGGAAAGCATAAAGGGAGTCCAATTAGTGAAAGAAATTATCGGTTATTCCATTATGTATATGGCATAACTTATTCAATTACTATGATACAAATGATGAAATAAATAATTCAATGACTATTTAATACCTCAAATCAAACGATTTAACTATTTTTAGGGGTTGGTGGAGTGGAAGGTTTGGGAGTGTGGAGTGAGAATTAGAGAGCCTAGATATTTTTAGCATGAAAAACACTAATGATGCTTATTTTTTCACTTTTACCATAGAAGCTATTTTACTGATTTTCAAAAAAGATGTTTTTGCACCGAAAATATTTTTCAACGATAGCAATAATCATGAGAAAATTGATTTCTTTTTGAAAAAATATTTCTTTTCATACAACATTCCGCAGGTTGACCAGTGTGAAACTGAAAATATGTGCAATCAATTGGACCATGGATCATGTATTAAAGTAGAATTATAAAAGGGTTCTTACGGGAGAAACTAAGACATCTTTTCATTCTCTGCAATTTCAAAAGAACGGACACTTCTTTAGCTTCTACTCCTTCTCCTTCTTCAATTCCAGTAAAGTTCGTGTGAAGATTCTATGAGGGTTTCTTTTTCTAAATATGTTGAACGATTTTAGATTATGACTTTATTTTGGTGTAATTCATGTTTGTTTACATGTTATTGCACTGTCAGACTAATGAAACAATATTCAATAATCCTGCAAATTATGTGTGTAATTAGATTCTTCACATATAAATATTTTTAGAAGTACTTATCAAACACTAGAAAACCATTAAACGTGAAAAGCATTTTCCATCGTACCAAACACACAATATTGTCAAAATGTTGGTTTTTAATTTGGTGAAGAAGGTATGCTTTCTTACTACTAGGTTTTAGGCGCAAGGTACGGTGCACCTAAAATTTTAGTGTTGAAAAGCAGAAGAGAAGTTGATCCAGAATTCAGATCATCTCCCGAGGACATATATATATATTTATATTGTCAACTACTTTGACATTGCTGTTCACATGCACGTTAAACACTGACAACTCTTTTTGTCCTTTTTATTCACCTTTTCGTTTTTTTTTTTTTTTAAATCTTTTGTCTTTTTACATTATTAATCAATCTCTTTTTCCAACATACTTTTGTTACCACTTTTCAATTAATTGTATTGTTTTTGCCGTTTTAATTTATTTTTTATATTGATTTAATATTATAACAGATGAATTGTAAAAAAGATAATCTTTTTGTTTATTTTATGTAGTATCATTTGACTTAACATAATATTTAAGAAAAAAAAGAAGATTTTTGAAATTTATAGTGTAAAACAATTTTTAAATATTTGTGTGGTTAAAAATTATTTCATTGAGGGTAACAAGAGTATTTTAACATTAAATTTTTCTAATTATAGTAATATAATATTTTTTAGGACGAACTAAAAAAGAAATAATGTCACCTAAAGTGGGATGAATAGAGTGGTAAGAAAAAACAAAAGTGATGAATTGCTTCTTTTCTCTAAGAAATGTTCAAGATGATTCTAATCCAAGTTAGAATATAATATGAGTATCATTTTGTTCAAACCACATATTTCGACACCCTAGATCTAAATTAACAATCTTTGGTTAAAATAGTTTTCTAATTCCTAGGGCATTCCATGAGTTCAAATTAAGTAAACAACTAGAGTAATATTTTTCAAAAATAAATAAATGATGTTCACTAATTTCATAGTGAGAAAGAAAGGTACAATCCATGTCATAGTATTTCTCCAAAGCCCTATTTTCAATAAATACGTAGATTTAAAGTGGAACGTTTGGTGGAGGCTGTTTTCATTACTCTCGTAAAGGTGGAAACCTTTACTTGATATTTTATTTTAAAATGTTAGATGGTGCTACTACCAACCTTATTTGAAATCTACTACTCCTCTTTTTTTATATTTGACCTTATGCTTAAAATAATAATTTATTTATTTATAGCAAATTAAAAAAATAAAATCATATTAACCTTTGTATCACTTTCATTATCCCAATTTATGTGGCACGTACATTTTCTATTTTAATTTGTCCCCAAAAAAATATTATATTTATGTAATTAGAAATTATTTAATTTTAAAATTTCTCTTTTAACCTTAATAAGATTATTTATAACCACAAAAAATCCTTTAGATTTGTTTTAGACTACAAATTTTAAAAGTTTTTTTGCATCAAATCAAACGATATCACATAAATTGAGATATAAAAGATCCTTCATCTGTCTCATTTTATGTGGCACATGCACCTTTCTTTTCCGTCTGTCCCAAACAGAATGTTACTTTATTATAATTA
The DNA here is from genome assembly GCA_035578085.1 of Solanum pinnatisectum. Classification (NCBI taxonomy): domain Eukaryota; kingdom Viridiplantae; phylum Streptophyta; class Magnoliopsida; order Solanales; family Solanaceae; genus Solanum; species Solanum pinnatisectum. The sequence goes on along the minus strand of CM069079.1, from coordinate 37,057,044 downwards.
GAAACAATTTAACTTTAAATTCTTCTTATACTTTTCATGAAATAATTTACAACTACTCAAATATCTAAAAAAAATAAAATATTTTAAACCAGAAATCAAAAAAATCTTTAAAAAATATCATGTTAAATCAAATAATGACACATAAAATAAAACGAAGGAGTAAAGTAATAATGGTCAAAGAGGCTATATATATATATATATATATATATATATATATATATATATAGGTAGCTCCTCATGGCATGTCCCAGTCACACAACCAACAAACCAAACTTCATCTGAGAGTACTTGTAGCTGACAAGAGTTGAAGAAGAAATTACTACTTGTTCACTATTTCCCCCATTCAACAACTCCTTTTTTTTGTGTACTAATTAATTTCCCCATATTTCATTGTATGGTCATGATGGAATTAATGGTAAGTTCATCTTCTCTATATGCAAAAAATTGATTTCTAGAAAAGCATTTTGTTTATGTAAAAATATTGTTGTAGGAGTCATGTAAAAGATCAAGTGGAGTTCAAATTCCAGTATTTGGAGATTGGGATAAAGCAAATGAGCTTCCAATTACTCAGTATTTTGAGTCTGCTAGACAAGCTGGCTTGATTCCTCATTCTTCTTCACAACAACTCTATTTCCACAAAACTCAATTTTATGCTATCCCTAATAATGTTCCTCACACAAAGGTTAGTATAGTTTTATTTTTTATTTTCTTGCCCTTTTAGCATCTTTGGAGATTTCTCTTCTATTCTATCATATGTTGTGGCTGAGTCGGAATTATTACTCATAAAAATTGATATAGAGTGAAATTAATAGTTTCATCATCAAGTTTAGGGGACCTCTCTTGGCTTTTTATTTAGAGTTTCATGCTCATATAAGAGTTTGAGATCATTTGTTATATTTTGTTATATATTAGAGATGTATGTAAGTTTAGTTAGTCAAGAAAAGAGGTATTTTTAAGGCTATCATAATTCAAAGATAAACTAATAATTTGCGTCAAATTTAAGGTGGATTCAATACTTCTAATTTTTCAATAGAAAAATGTAAGGTTGACACCTCTTGGACAGGAGGTCTTGATGATAACTTAGATTTCTTTTAGTGTGTATTTATATTTACGCTTTACTAAAATAAATAATGAGACACCTAATATAGAGTACGATGATCTTAAAGGTAGTTTAGACGTCTGTGGAAAACAAAACTTTCATATATATTTTTGGGAAAAAGGTCTTGAAATATATCTGAACTTTGATCGAAGTTATTGTAACAATATCGAATTTTTGGACCGGACCTTTTACCCCTTACACTATTTAATAGTGTATTTTAAAAGTATATATGTGCCACGTGGATATCATAAATATTGCATCATTATAAATAACAATGTGTCCACGTGGGTACATATATACTTTTAAAATACACTATTAAATAGTGTAGGGGTAAAAAATCTTTCATAAAGTTTGGTATCGTAACAGCAATTTCGATCAAAATTGAAGCATTTTTTAGACTTTTTTCCCTATATTTTTACACTAATTTTAATTTTATTAATGGTTTTGTTAGTATCATTGACAAAGTTATATAGAATTAAAGCATCAAATCACAAATGCTTTCTTCGGTCCATATATTATTTGTTTTGAGGGGTTCTGCATACTTTTAAGACAGAACTTTAGTAGCCTTAAAAACAAAAATATTTTTCTATATTTACCATTATCTCACTTAAATACTTAACTTGATTAATGCTTCATACTATGTTGGAACACTAATTAAGGATATATTAGGGGAAAAGTATTTTCTATATGTATCAATTTGTTTGTATTTTTTATTTGAAACGGATTCAAGAAGATACTTAATATGTATCAAACTATCGTTTGATCTTGTGTTTTTAAAATAATATTAGTTGAAAAAGTTAAAATTAAAAAATTACTTTAAAAAATGATTTTTTAAAATAACCTAAAAGGGAAAGGGAATAAAAAATTTATTTGTTCTTATTAAAAGTCAAATACATCAAATATAGTTGTAGATGTGACTAATATTTGGAACAATATATGGACCACAAGAAAAGAAATATATGATATAGTCATGATAGTATGTTGACATTGTATACCTAATAATTAAGTAACATAGAGAACAACTATTATGTCAAAATAACAAATGGCATTTATTTGAATGTTGAACCAAAAAGAGTCATTGGAAGTAGCAAAATTTCCAACAAACTCAACCCAATTTCAACATTGGACTTGGAAGTCAAATATTGATGCTTGACTTTTAGCAGTATTATTTGCCTCGAACTTGGAATAAAATGTGTTTTTAGGCATAGTGCCAATTATTCAAATATATATGTACATCTTCACCAACTGTCTATCATGTAGTATGATATTCTAATATTAATGCTATAGTAAAAGTAAAGTAACATATTGTCATTTTGTTAAACTATCTCTCAATCTCAAGTAAGTTGAGATCTATATGAGTTTTGTTATTCATGTCATTACATTTAAGTTTGTCTCCATCGAATAAAAATTTAATTTTTTTGGCACCGAAATTTACTATTTTCTACTTGGTATACAAAATTTGTAAGAGATTTCAAAATCTTTGAAATAACATTGCTGCAGAACGAATGCTATGTAATAGCTCGTACATTAAATATAATCGATCACATTATGTGACTATGTAAGTTGAATGTATATTTGAGATAAATTAGTCAAATCAGGTGATTTCTCTAGCTTTTAGAAATTGAGGGGTAAAAACATATTTAGAAAAGGTACAAATATTCTTTGCAAAAAAAAGGATCAAACGCAACTCCAACCTCAACTTTAAAATTTTCAAATAAAATAAATATTATGATTCAAGTGTCTTACTTTTTTTGTCCATTTCAAAAAGGGTGTTTTTTTCTTTTTCAACTCAAACATTATAAATGACAAGTTTAAGACCATAAAATTTAAAAGAATACATAAATCTTTAATTTAACACTATAAAATTTATAAATCTCTCTTTATTGTTTAAATTTTGTATTCAGTCAAATTAATAAGAATTAAAGAGGATGCACTTATTCATAATAATGACATATTTGATGTTCTTTTATACAATCATTCCAAAAACAAAATTGTACGTAAAAAGTAGGCATATTTACTTATGAAAGAAAAGAAAAGGATAGGAATTAATTAATATTTGTAAATAATACAGACAAAGGGAGCAGCAATAAATAAGAAGAGGTGTGGTGGAAAAGTAGAGAAAACAAGTGGGCCTCAAAGACAGACAGCCCAGCGGCCCACTAACCCTAAACCTGTGGATGAAGATCTCTACAAAATTCCACCTCATCTACTTCCTGGATATAAAAGAGTAAGTTTTCTCCTAAAATTTATTTTATATTATGCTTTTTAAGAAAAAAATTATTTTGCATGATAATTAGTTTAGTTTACCATTGCAACTTATTTAGTGTTCTCTTAAAAGTCAAGTTTTTCAATAAGTGAACATGGATTAATTTATTTTGATTAATTAATTTGACTAATGAACATGAATTAATTATTTAGGTTTTTTATGTTGGTCAAGTATATAGTATTTTCAAGGTTAATAAGTCTCAAAGGTAAAATATGAAGAATAATGTCATTTATGCATTTTTTTGTTAAATGATAATAAGTACTCTCTTTGTCCTACAATGCATGTCCACTATTGACTTTGCACACTTCTTAAAAAACTATAAATAGAAAGATAATTTTACTATACCACCCTTTGAATATAATAAATATAATATTTTGTAAAATGTAATAGAGAAATGATTATAATTAATGATAAGAGTAAATTAGGAACGCACTGTAAAATTATCCATTGATTTAATAAAGTAGACAAGTATTGCTGAACATTTCAAAATAGTATATTGGACAAGTATTGTTGGACGGAGTGAGTATTAAGGAACATTTATTTTTAGTAAGGCTGACATATAAATAAGAACGGAGGTAGTAATATGCAGTTGATTTAAAACTGTCATTATAGAAAAAAGTAGGAAAAACGAATATGGAGTAAAAAGGAAGCTAATAAGAGTTTTGTTTTGAAAAAGATATTTTGAGATTAGAAAAAATATTAAATAGTAAAATATTAGATCAAAGTAAAAGTAGTTATAAGTTGAAAAATCATAACTTAAGGATGACCCAGTTATGACATTTAACTAGTTTGAGCTTGTCATTTTACTTTCCTTGAGCACAATTTTTTACAAATAGATAATCTTGTTTTTGGAATAATAATATGAGCTCTAGCCTCTACTTTCTTCTTTGAAAAAAGACGAAAAGATTAATATTTGCATTTTGTGACTATTTTTGTTTGCTTATTTGATATGGATACAGAAGAGAATGTTTGGATTCTTCTCAAGATGCCTTTCCCCCCCTTGCAAGGCATAGATAGGTACACAATTTGCCCCATGGGAGATTTTGACACAATTTGCAACAACATCTCAACTCCTAGTAGGCGCGCGCCAAAGGAGGAGAGATTGAGAAATGGCTACAATAGAGTTTCTCTTATTCGTATTATTAGTAACAACTAATATAGGAGGAATGTTTTATATGCTTTGTGCACCAGTCATGCTCATTTTTCTTTAAGTGTAAGAGCTAATTCCACCTTCTTTGTAATGGCTTAAATGTTTGATGTAACTCTAAACCTTGGCTATTTTTCTTTGCCCCTTCATCAGTAAGGAAGATAATTTGACTAAATTCAGACACCCTTCATTTGCCACAATCCATTTAACACTAAACCATCTGAAAATATTTTGTATACATGAATTGTAGATAGGAAAACCAATAGTAAAGCAATTTGAACATTTTATAAGAGAAGCCATAAGCAGGATGTATCTGTCTTTACAGAAGACAAACTATTAACAATGCTCAGAATTTCACAGTAATGTACAAGCCTCAACATTGGCTAGCAAATGAATCTATATATTTTCTGTCTAATGAGAAGCAACAGCACTTACTAGCAAAAGATTCAGCTTCAACTAGTTTGCGCACCAGAGAAATATTTGTCAATCTGCTCAACAATTTCTTTCGCCTTCCTCTTGGCTCTAGTGGTCCCGTTTCGGGCAAGATTAGCTATAGTCCCATTAACACTCTCATCCCTCCACATCTCTTGCAACCTTGTTCTGTCATTATAACACAGTGTGTGAAGAATCGCGATGCAGTGCTCCTTGCTTTTATCACTTGTGTCCTCCTTAATGATACTAAGGAGACAAGAGACTGCATCCAGCTTTACCATCTGCTCAATAGGTTTGTCATAACTGGACAGCATGGCAAGAAGGACTAACAATTCATCAACGAGTATGCGATCGGTGATCTTCTTCATAATCACCTTTACTGCTCCTTCAAAAACAGCTATAGACCTATTTTCTTTGACAACACCGAGACTAACAATTGTTGCAGCAGCATCTTTCATGGCCAACAGTGGTCCTTCATCCATGAGTTTGACTAAAGGCTCGAGAGCACCTGCCTTCATTATTATACACTTGTTTGACTCAAGTGATGATAGTGTGCAGAGAGCAGCAGCAGAGTTGCTTCTTGTTTCAAGTGTTCCGAATTTCAAAGACTCAACAAGTAAAGGAATGACAACAGGATTTGTTGTTATAAGCTTTTTATTGGGGTCATGTAATGAGATGTTCAAAACTGTTGTGATCAAATCTTCTTGTAGTTTAGGATGATCATTCACATTTCCAGACATTAGAGGATCTAGCAATTTGGTAACAGCAACACTGTCCTCTTCGAAAAAAGCCCGTAGAGGTGGAAAGCGTTTAGTCAGAATACGAACTAGTTTTGCAGCCTTCATCTTCTCCAGAACATCATCATTATATGACAATATCTCAAGCAGTGAATTGAAATGATATCGGTCTGATTCTGGGATTATACCGTGGTCCTTATCAGGCAGCTCGATTCCATGGTCGTTGCACCACAGTGAAATAAGTTTTCTCATTAGAAGATTTGGGATGAGATCTGAATGGGGGAGAACCTCCTTTGTTTCAGGGCAGGTTCGACTACCCTTGTTGAGCCACTTTTCAATGAATGGTCTGTCATATGTCTGCAAACAAGAATAACGAAAACAACCATCCTAAGTACAAAGATGAATGAAATTTGGCATCCGTGTTTCCTAGACTTTGAAAACGCAATATAGTTTATAATTCTGAATACGCCTCTGGTGATATTCATGACAAACAATCACCACTGCAAAACAACATTATGAAAGCAAAGTTTAACCAAATTAAACCTTCTGAGACTGAAGAACCCCCTCTTCCTAACCAGGTAGCCTTTATCTTATAGTTTTTCTTTTTCTATATTGCTAGATGAACACCATGTCATTCAGCAAGAGGTGTAGGTAGCATTTCTTTTGGCTTAAACTACAATAACAATTTTATGATTCCGAATCCGTTATATTCATGACAAACAATCTCGAAATTGCAGCATTCTTGGTCATATTTTCACAGGGGACAGACATATCATCCTTTTACAAAAATCCCTAACTATATAGAGAATAAATAATTTCAAAGCAGAGTTGAAGAGCAATAAAATTAGACATTTGAACCCAGAAAAACAGATAAATGAACAGATTACCTGTCCAGAAGCAAGAACAACAGGGTCTTTCATAAGCTGATGAGAAAGTGGGCAAAGATATTCAGGGGGTGGAGTAGGTCTCAATTTCAAGTCTTTTAGAGAACTCAAACAATGCATGGCTTCATCAGTGTCTTCAATACTGTAATCAGTGTCTTCAACTATACAATTCACCCTTCTCTGCAACTCTCTTTTCAGTTCATCCGCCGCCAATCGTCTGCACGATTCCGCCATTGAGTAATACGGATTTAAACAGAAAACAACTGTAATTTGTAGTAAATATATAACTAACTATAAGAGTGATAAGAAATTAACTGCAGCAAAGACTCGCAAATGTGGAAATTTTCTCTCTATTGATACTTCAGAATACGCAGTAGTTACTAGAGTCCTTAAATAGAAAACCTTATAAATAAAAAACACGTTTATTCTCCTAATAATTCTGAATCTAAAAACCGACTCTACTACTCCTATAGCCTAAAGACTAGGAAACAACTTAATGACACTCCTAAACAAAAGCAACAACCTAACTACTAGTTTATTTATATAACAAATAAATGAAACTACATAGACGACAAATAATTTCAATAAGTAACTATCACAATCCAAAATCACAAGCCGTAATGACACTTATGTTTCCAATCGATAGGTAGGTCAACCCAACACTTTTACCAATTCAATTCAATATTAATAATGGGAAAAGTAAATGACTAGTAGAATATCCCAACAACTAAGTCTTTCATAAGTATTAAATGCAGAAAATTAAACTACAAGCCAAGATTTAATGTCACAAGTACAAGAGCAATACAAGTCTAAAATTATATAACAAGTTTAGACATAAGAAATATCCTATCAGAATACCAAAACAACCTAATAAATAGAGATAGATGAAGGTGTCGGTCGCAGAATATCCATGCAGCTCAGCACAACTCCAAGATTATCCAAACTCTAAGCTCCAAGAAATGCACTCGAATTCGAAATCCAATCTACACCACAAAAGAGTGCAGCAAGTGTAGTATAAGTACGAAACCACGTGTACTGAGTATATCTCATAGACCGACAACGAAGAAGTAGTGACATGAGTATATAAGAAAATCATCCTTTAATTTTACAAGTTTACTTTACACTTATTTGCCAAGTTCCATCAAATATGAATAATCAAATGTCCTAAAATGTCCATCCACTAATGAAGCACATAATCAAATAAGAATGAAGGATATTGTATGAGATGCAATGCAATGCAACACCATGAAATGACATGCCTCAAATGTCAAGTACTCTCTCTCAACCGTATATACACGATGTTTTGTAGTTTAGTTTTCCGCGCTTATACGAGTTAGTTTTTTTTATTCAATATTATTTTCGCATTAGTTCAGTTGTTAGTTGATAATAAAAGAGCAGGGTTCGCCTATTGGGTAACAAGATCCCTCACGGCCTAATGGGATTTTGGGTCTTGACAACATGATAAGTTACCCCTGGTGGTCATTTTCGAAGATGAGAATGGGGAGGTAGATCAAAGGTCTTCCTCGGATCGAGTCTCATGAAGTTGTCGAGGGTTTATATTAGGGGTGTCAAATGAGTGAGTTGGGTTGAAATTAAAGATACTAAAATGGGTTGAAATAGAAATTGAGTTGAGTCATGACCCGCCCAAGTTTATTTTGGCTCAAATGGGCTAAAAAATGGATTGAGTCTTGACCCTTCTAGTTTGACCCGCTTAATCTCAATAATTTTAACATAGTGTTATTTGAGTTTTATAAACACAATTTCAATTTCAACTCAAGATTTTTTTTTTAAAAAAAAAAGAAGTTACAAATGTATAGATAAATCTTAGAAGATAAAAAATAGATAGTAATTCATATCTTCAATATACGAGCATACATTACATCAATGCAAGTAAAGTGTCTTAAAAACAGGTTGAAATTGGTGATTAAATTGTACTCAATTGAAAATTCTTTTAAAATGGGTTAATGTTTGAATGAGTTGAGATTAAACTCAATTCCAATTATCTTGAACCCAACTCATAAAATTCTGGACGGTTTGGACGGATTTACTTATATTTTGACTCATTTTGACACCTCTAGTTTTGACAGATCAATAAAGGCATCAACAACCTCAGTATATCTAAATTTGGATTGTTTAGAATTTGCAATGTATAAGTATCGCATAAACAGTGTATATAAATGTCTGATACATCATTTATACACAATATATAGTGTCAATACATTAAATATACATACGACCATTTTGTTGAAATCTTTTTTTGTTGCTCGTAAAGATAGGCAAAGAATCCCTTGAGATAATAACACACTCTATCAGTTGAGGCAATAATGTTATCAAAATTGACTGATGTTTTAGCTTCTCACCTAATTTTGTGAAATTTTTGTGTAAATTAAAAGTTACTACTTTTTTATCCATTAGCCTAACAACATCAAAAACACCATCTGCTATAATCTGTTTGCTCAAGAAATGTTCTTTAGCAGATACAATCTATTAGCAAGATCAGGTTCGCCATTACTGGAGAGTGGAGACGATGGACCATATCGAGCCGTTAGTGAAATCTCAGAGCCAACTTCATGTACTGGATTCATAAGGCTTAGAAGTTATAGAGAAGGCTAGATTAGTGCAAACTCTGGGACGAATTTTCTTGTTATTCAATAATTCTTGAGATCACCCTCACAGTACCTTCCTATCCAACAATCATCCTTCATATGTGGAGTCAACCTTGCTAGCATGTATACTAAGATTAACTTTCTAAAATAAAATTTTGTTTTATCTTGTATATGAACTTTCATGTCGGTCTTGAAGTGCTTATCATTAGATGCTTTCTTGTTCACAGCGAAAAATTCCTTTATCAAAAAGCAAGTTTCTTCTAACTGGCACAATTCAGGTACCTCTAGGCATCAAGATTTCATGTCAGTACTGATTTTTGTCTTTAAAGAACTCAAGCTTTAAGAACTCATCACACGACAAGGGACCTAATAGAGTGAACAAGGGCAATCTTGAAGTGTTGTTGTTTTAAATGCTTGTATTGTGCTGAAATTGTAAGATTTGTTTCTCATCTATAAAGAAACGTATCAAGTCTTTTCTTGGTTACTAATCGTACGAACACAGTTAGAGTTAATTGAGTGTCTTACAAATTTGAAGTCTATATTAATTAGAGTTGGTTAATATAGTGGGCAATGTAGGCATTGCTTTGGCTCAGGTAAGTAGTAGAGTTATTACTTGTTGTGAGATTAAGAGTTTAATCTCATATAGTGTATTTGAAGTGTAGGAGGAATGCTTCTTATGCCTTGTGCACACTATAAGAAAAGGGTGAATTACATCCTGGAGATTAGTATGAAAATTTGCAGGAAAATCCCCATGTAATTCACACTTTTCCAATAGTGGCACCAGTCTCTGTATTCATGCTCTTTTTACTTAATTTTTTTTTTTTAGTGTAAGAGCTAATTCCACCTCCTTTGTAACGAGGTTTAAATGTTTGATGTAACTCTAAACCTGCTATTTTCAAAGCCCCTTCATCAGCAAGGAAGATAATTTGACTGGATTCTTGTAATTAACTAAATTCAGACACCGCTCATTTGCCACAATCCATTTAACACTAAACCATCTGAAAATATTTTGTATATATTCACCTTTCACACCACATGCACTGGAGAAAGCAAAACCAAAAGTAAAGCAATTTCAACATTATAAGCAGGATGTATCTGTCTTTAAAGGTGACACAAACTACTAAGAATGCTCAGAATTTCACACTAATGTACAAGCCTCAACATGGACAAGCAAAAGAATCTATATTTTCCTACAAGGACGAATTCGGTCTACTGAGAAGCAACAGCACTTGCATGGGGTGATTAAGAATGTACATATGCAAAAGATTCAGCCTCAACTAGTTTGCGCACCAGAGAAATATTTTTCAATCTGCTCAACAATTTCTTTCGCCTTCCTCTTGGCTCTAGTGGTCCCGTTTAGAGCAAGATTAGCTATGGTCCCATTAACACTCTCATCTCTCCACATCTCTTGCAACCTTGTTCTGTCGTTATAACACAGTGTGTGAAGAACTGCGATGCAGTGCTCCTTATTGTTATCACTTGTGTCCTCCTTAATGATACTAAGAAGACAAGAGATTGCATCCAGTTTTATCATCTGTTCAATAGCTTTGTCATAACTGGACAGCATGACAAGAAGGACTAACATTTTATCAGTGAGTATGCGATCAGTGATCTTCTTCATAATCACCTTTATTGCTCCTTCAAAAACAGCTATAGCCCTATTTTCTTTGACAAGACTGAGACTATAAATTGCTGCAGCAGCATCTTTCATGGCCAACAATGGTCCCTCATCCAGGAGTTTAACTAAAGGCTCGAGAGCACCTGCCTTCATTATAATACACTTGTTTGACTCGAGTAATGATAATGCACAGAGAGCAGCAGCAGAGTTGCTTCTTGTTTCAAGTGTTCCAAACGTCAAAGACTCAACAAGTAAAGGAATGACAACAGGATTTGTTGCTACAAGCTTTTTATTGGCGTCATGTAATGAGATGTTCATAACTGTTGTGATCAAATCTTCTTGTAGTTTAGGATGATCATTCACATTTCCAGACATTAGAGGATCTAGCAATTTGGTAACAGCAATACTGTCCTCTTCGAAAAAAGCCCGTAGAGATGGAAACTGTTTAGTCAGCATACGAACTTGTTTTGCAGCCTTTATCTTCTCCGGAACATCATCATTAGACGACAATATCTGAAGCAGTGAATTAAAACGATCTCGGTCTGCTTCTGTGATTATACCCTGGTCCTTATCAAGGGGAGGGCCAGGCAGCTCAATTCCATGCTCCTTGCACCACAGTGAAATAAGTTCTCTCATTAGAAGATTTGGGATGAGATCTAAATTGGAGAGAACCTCCTTTGTTTCAGGGCAGGTTCGATTACCTATCTTCAACCACCTTTCAATGAATGGTCTGTCATATGTCTGCAAACAACAATAACATGCAAAATTTTAACGAAAACAACCATCCTAAATAATCCAAGTACAAAGATGAATGAAATTTCCTGGACTTTGGAAACGCAAAATCTTAGCTAATTTAACGTCTAGTACTGAGCCTCCTCTCCAGCAATGAAGTAGTTTGTCAAATAAATTTCAGGAAGAGGTAGCTTTGTGATTTTGCACTCTTGACTCTACAAATGGGCCTATAAAACCTTGTAAGACTGCTAGAAAAGTTGTACAGATTCCCAAACAACACTATGAAAGCAATTTTAACCAAACCTTCCCCGGCGTTCCCTTTTTTTTCTTTCTAGATAGCTAGATGAACACCATGCCATTCAGCAGATTGGCAACACTATGAAAGTAATATTAACCAAACCTTCTGACGAACCCCCTCTTCCCCCCGGCTTTCCCACCTTTTCCTAATGAGGTACCCTTGACCTTATAGTTAACTTTCCCCTTTTTTTTTTTTTTCTTTTTCTTGATGGTTAGATGAACACCATGACATTGATCAGCAGATGCACTTAAACTACAATACAGTGGAACAACTTTATAATTCCGAATCCGCCTCTGGTTATATTCATAACATACAATCACCACTGCAAATCAATAGGCAGCATTCTTTTTCTTGGAAATCGTGTAATGACAATGAAGAAATGAATCGCGCTAAACTATAGTTTATAACAAATACTCAATGAAACTACAAATAATTTCAAGAAGCACAAAGCAGAGTTGAAGAGCAATAAAATTAGACATTTGAACCAGAAAAACAACAATGCAATAGCAAAATTGAATGAATTGAAGAATGAAGATTACCCGTCCAGAAGCCAAAACAACAGGGTCTTTCATAAGCTGACGAGAAAGTGAGCAAAGATATTCAGGAGGTGGAGCAGGTCTCAATTTCAAGTCTTTTAGAGCACTCAAACAATGCATGGCTTCATCAGTGTCTTCAATACTGTAATCAGCGTCTTCAACTATACAATTCACCCTTCTCTGCAACTCTCTTTTCAGTGCATCTGCCGACACCCACGCCAACGCCTGCAATGTTCCTCCCTGTTTGCTCGATTCCGCCATTCTCGAAGCGCTGGATTCCGCTATTGAGTAATATGGATTTTAACAGAAAGCCACTGTAATTTGTAGTACATATATATAACTAACTATAAGAGGTGGTTACAGAATTTGTTACATTCGGCTCCACTTACTTTCTTTCTTTAGCTCATTAACCACCTTCTCTACTTCTTGAACTACCGATATTTTTTTTAAAAAAATTACCATCATTTTTCTAAAAAGTTTTTTAAAAAAATTGGAATGAAACGTTTTTCATGTATTCGAAAAAAAGTTTAACCATATATTTTAGATCAGATTATAAAATGTATCCTTAAAAATTTATTTCGTCATAAAAATTTAATTAGATTTTGAAAATTTCTTTTAAAAATAGTTCCAAGTTATAAAAGAGAAACGCACTCGGCGGCACGAAAAACCTTTTGATGTCGTTATTAGACGCGGGTCTCGCATTCGATAAGTTATTGATTGACATAGAGCATATAGTTCTACTGTTAGCAGTGTTTCTATGAGGAAGTAATACATTTTATGTGCAATATGATGAGTTCAAAGTCAAAAGTCCAACAAAATTAATCAAAAAATTTCAAAAGGGTAAACAATTTAAGGATGATACCAAAAGGGCAACAATGGTGTTACGCCATTAACGGCGTCAAAATTGTAGGGTAAGACGTATGACAGCATGAGCCTTACAAGACTCAAGCCATCACGCCTTCCGTTTTAAAAAAGGTGGCTAACTTTTTTTTAAAAAAAAGTTAATAATCCCTTTTCATTATTTACTTAATTGTTTTGTTGTTGTATTTTCGTGTAAGTTTTTTTACTATTTATATGTACATAAAATCGTAAGTAATGCGGTCAAGTTTAATAGTTTTCAGAGTGAACACAAGTTCTCCTTCTAAACTTGAGCACACCATTAGCATCAAGTGTGGCATCTTGGGTCCCCACCACCCCACCCCCCACCCCCAACTCCACATTATCTTTGAGTTTGGCCAAGTCTTCATCCTTAAATTGTTTAGTCATGATTTTCTCTATAAAGGTGAGCCTAATCTCAATAATGGCTAGCACACCATTTCTTAGAGATGCCCAACTGCAACTCTAAGGTCTAAATTTCTCTTGCCAAAGGCCGCTTTGATATCCCCAAATAGGCCAAATTGTTCATGCTAACTTTCTTTTGGCTCAATGCATTTGACATCACATTAGCCTTGCTCGGATAATACTGAATGATCACATCATAATCTTTGAGCAGCTCCATCCATCTTCAATATCTCAAGTTCAGATCCTTCTAAATGAACACATATTGAAGACTGTGATGATCACTGAACACTTCACACGTAACTCCATACAAATAATGTCGTCATATCTTGAGAGCGAACACCTCCGCTGCCAACTCCAAGTCATGGGTACGATAATTCCTCTCATGGACCTTCAACTGTATGGAAGCATAAGCTATGACATTCTTTTCATGCATCAACACAACACCCAAACCTGAATGTGAAGCATCAGAATAAACAATGAAATCTTTACCTTCCACCAACAAGGTCAAGATGAGTGTTGTAGTCAACCTGGTCAAATTTGTAGCAATAGAAGCAAAATTCTTCACAAACCTGCGATAACTAGCAAACCCCATTAAACTACTTACCTCTGTCACAGTTAGGTCGAACCCAATTCTTGACTGCCTCAATCTTTTAGTGACTGGTGCAAACTATCTTTTGATACGACATAGGAAAGTTGAAAGATTGGTTTCTCCCGACTCATACGTCATTCGACATACAGTCACGGTCCAAAGAATATTCACCTTAGTGGTCATTGTCGAAGATGAGAATGGGGAGGTAGATACACGTGAGGATCTTCCTCGAATCGGGTCTCGTGAAGTTGTCGAGGGATTTGACATACCAATGAAGGCATCCAACGATTTGAACATATCTAAAATTTGGGTAGTTTAGAATATGCAACGTATAAGTATTGTATGAACAATGTATATGAATATATATACATCTCTGATATATAGTTATACGTTATAAAAACATAGTATATAGTATTTATGGAATATCAACACATTACAAATACATACGACCATTTTTGTTGAAATTCATCTTTTGTTGCCTACACAGATACGTAAGAATCCTTGAGATAATTACACTCTCTATCAATTGAGGCAATAATGTTATCAAAATTGACTCATATTTTATCTTCTCACCTAATTTGCGCAATTTTTATGTAAATTAAAAGTAACTCCCTCCATCCCATTTTTGTGTAAATTAAAAGTTAATCCCCTCCATCCCATTTTATGTGGCGCTCTTTCCTTTTTAGTCCATTTCAAAAAGAATGTCACCTTATCATAATTAGAAACAATAAAACTTTAAAATACATCTTTCACCTTAATGATATGATTTTAAACCACACAAATATCTAAAAATTATTTTAGACCACAAATTTCAAAAATATATTTTTTTTCTTAAACATTGTATCAAGTCAAAATGGTGTCACATGGGATAGAGTTGTAGCCTAACAACAGCAAAAACACCATCTCTTCCTTTGCTATAATTTGTTCGCTTCAGGTAAGCACTTGGACAAGTCCCATGGGTATTGCTATATATATGGGAATGATTCGGTGTAATTTCTCGGGTGTTTTGGATGAATCTGATACTTGAATTCAAGGAAGAAAACGAAATCAACGTCTCTGTATATATATATATATATATATAATGTTGTATATCACGAATGAGCTATTGTATTTTGAGCAAAAGATTTCCAATATTTTCAGCTCGCGCTGTTAATGTTAGAAATATTGGGAAATTTGGAAGTGCTAAATATCCCACTATTGTTATTGGCATCCAGTAGCTCACTCCTACTTTTTAATTAAAACAAATGGCAGCCTAACAATTATCACCATATTCATAGTATATTGTAGATAGATCAGTACAAACTTTGTAGATACATATCAAAGCAATTCAGTGTATATAAAGGCATTAAAAGTATACAACAATAGTTGCCTAATTAGGAGACCGTCGAGATCCTAATGCTTCATATGGGTATGAGTATGGACATCTTTATTGTGACTGCCTCACTTTCTAAGTCTGCAATTAAAAGCACAAAAACAATTAGACTGCACCCTGAAAAATTTACACCTGAAGCAGCATCAACTGTATATCTGCTATACCTGGAATATCTTCTGCAATATATCTAATGCACATGATGATACTTGCCATTATGCATTTAGTTAAAGATTGCTACCATAAAACTAATGTCTTATTCCTGTATAATATCAAATGGCATCAACATGCATATGCAGCGTCAACCTAGCATGCGTACTAAGATTAACTTTCTAAAATAAAATTTTGTTTTTTCTTGTATATGAACTTCCATGTCAGTCTAGAAGTGCTTATCATTAGATACTTTCTCATTCACAGGGAGAAATAAATTCCTTTAGCAAAAAAACAAGTTTCTTCTAACTGGCACAATTTAGGTACCTCGAGGCATCAAGATTTTGCTATAGTTGCCAACTTAAGAATCCTTATAAGACTTGTCTAAAACAATCAAACTGATTAGAGATGTGCTTAAAGTGCTCAAGGATTCAGGCCTATTATTATTGACCACTACTACAGGAATCCAATCTTTTGGTGTGGCTCTCGCACCTTCTAAGTGCAGATGAGCTGCCCACTTTCAATATCCGCTGTTGGAAGTACAGAAACAATTAGATTGCAACTCAAAAGGCCTACACCTGAAGCTGCATCAAGCAGTCTTCTACCAGGTATGTCCTCTGTAATATGACCAACATACATAATACTACCTATATGTAAAGTGAAAAACTGTTGCTACCATAATACTACACACTATTCCTGTATAGTAATGTACAGTTATACAAGCAAATCTCATAACTGGAATGTCACCTTCAACATGCCTAAAGCTAATTAAGTTTTGAGGCCCTTAGAACCAGATACTTCATCCAATAGTGAACCAAGAATGTAACCAAGCAAATCTTACTTTAATAACTAGTGTTTACACTTGTACATTGAAGCACAACCAACAAACCAAAAGGATTTAGCATTAGATCTGTGCAACAATAAAAAAGGAACTCAGTAACAAATGTTTACATTCAGGTCAAGTTATACCCAGCACTATGGTAAAGAACAACTTACTATATATGATGTGCACATGAAGAACATTATCACTGAGGTTTTAGCCATACCCTACGCCACTTGAAAATTATTTCTTTGGATAGGGAAAAAGGCGGAGAACAATAAATCTAAGACAATGCCAAGAAAAATCAATATAAAGGATACATGGAAGGATACAGAAGTGCATAAACTGCAGACACCTGCATGACTTCCTACTGCAAGGTTTTAAGGAAAAAATCAACCAGTAAAATGAATTCAGTCTTTCCTGAAAAAGCAAAATAAATTTAAGTATTTAGGTTAGTCAAACCCATAGCTGCTTACCTAGCCAATTTGACCGGTAGACCACAAAAGGCACCAGTCACAGGAAATTCTTTTCTGATGAGACCAATCACAATAAATTCTGATGGTGATGCCGTTCCAATATCAACACATAGCCAGATTAACCTGACAAAAAGAGAACTAGCTGCAATAGTGGGACATTTTCTCACAGTTTTTCTAAGGTCCTGAAGGATCATATCGGTCTTCAAAATCATCAGAAGCATCCCTTGCCATCCGTTTCTTGAAGTCAAAATGACGATCACCTCTCTCCCTATGTGGACTACTCTCCTCAATTGATTTGTGGTACCTTCTGCTCGAGCTTCTGAAAAAATTTAATCTAGAATCATTTGAATAGTCTCTCTTATCTTTGCTGATCGATTTCTCACGTGAATATGCACGACCGACTCGCTGATTTGGGCTTCTAGAGTAATCGTTTTTGTCCTGTCTGGACCTCCCATTACTTCTCTGGGCCACTAAATGTCGATGATGCCACTGAGATGCTTTTTCCATATGTTCAGAATACTCATATTTGAAATCTGTTGAATTGACTTCTCCATCAGTATGAAACTCTTCCCTATAACCACCCTCCCTTACTTTGCTTAAAGCAGACTTATCTGGCTGCCTCTTTCCAGACTCAGCTTTATCCTTGTAATTATTATTATCCACCCTGTAGGATGCGGACGGCGGAAATTTGGTCTCTTCAGCTCCTTTTGTTGGGCAATTGATGGGATCTGCTTGCCTGATTTCCTCCATGTATTCCTCAATTATGTCCCTCATAACCTAAAGGTAGAAGAGGACATCAATAAAGATGTAAAAGAAAAAAGTGTATAGGGAACAGAAAGAAGTAGCTGAATACACAAAATGAGTAGACACAAAGATTGAGATCTATAACGAGTGCAAATAATTGAAGTCCACAAAGCTTTCTGCATTACCAGATGGGCATCAATAGAATTCTTCGCAAATTGATTTTTGAAGGAACAAACTCAGAGTTAGGTTAATGATATACATGACTTGATAGAAAAACAACAGAGAAAACATACAGTCAATTCTTAAGAAGCAAAATGTACCTGTGTTGTTGACCGCTTCAACTTTTTCCCGCGATATGACATTCTTCTACGTTTGTAATCCCTTTCCTCAGCTAATAATTCCTCTCTAGTCTTTGTCCTATCTGTGTCCTGAAAATGCCACGCAAAAGATTAAGAAAGGAGTAAGGATCTAATTGATAAGACTAAAGTAACTGAAGCTTTAAAGTTAAATTACATATCACTAAATAATATTTTAATTCACCAATTTTAAGTGAATTTTGTATACTGAAGAATTTAAGTCACTGAATTTTAAGGAATCAGGGTCTTAAGTTTCATCATCTGAAAATGTTTAACGCTAAGAGGTGTTTGACCAGCTAATAAGCTGGTCAAACTAGCGCTTATAAGCAAAAATCGACCAAAATGCTTAAGTTTGGTTACCCCTAACTTATGATTTTATAGCTTATATGCAGTTTTGGTTTGACAAAACCTTTTACGATGGTATCCCTAATATATTTTTTTAACTCTCTGAAGTACTCCACATAAAACATGACTTTTAATTATCTCTATATTTTTTCTCCATCATTCATCTGATTTATGTAGAAATATTTTTAGATTTATAATTTTTGACAAATAGCTTCAGGATATTTCAGTCATTTTAACAGAAAAAAGTGTTATCAATACCTTTTAATATAGATTTTATAAAAATCCAAATAATTATTAAATATAGCTTTTAATATGAGTTTTTAGTTTGTACGAGATGCATTTATATGATATTTAGTGATTGCTCATCCTCCATACTATAACTCAAAATTGTCTCACTAATTTTTTTTAAAGAAATTGTAAATGCCACTCAGGGGTCATTTTGGTTCATGGACTAGTTGAGATTCTGGTGCGGGTACAGTTTTGCGGAGATTAATAATACTTGTACATCTTCTAACAATATAAGTTCTTCCATGTCGCAACCAATATGAGATACAAGCTCAATTAATGTATAAGTTATACTGGAAATGAAAATGTCATCAAACACACGATAAATAATACTACCATGACTACTTTTTCTAACCTCTCCAACCAAACGACCCCTTGTATGTAATAAGTGATCTTAAATTTCACATCAAATTTCTATGGTGCAGCAAGCATAAATTGGTCCTTTGCAACCTTCACTACTAGCAGAGTGCACTGCTCTCACACAGTAACACATCCACAAACAGATTGACTAACAAGTGCAATGAATTCGAAACTTCTAACCAGACACAAACATATTGAAACACATTCCAGTTTTGTATTTTATTAATTAGCACATTAAACTTTAAAAAATAACAGTCTTTTTGGCAGCACGTCTATATTCAGTGCTAGAAGAGACCATGAAGAAAGGATAAAACAGAAAGCATACTTTCATATGTTGTATTCTGTTAGGTTGAATTTTCGCAAGAAGATCTAAAGGGTCGGAAAACAGAAATATAAGCAAAAATGCTCTTAATGTTTAACCTCCCAAAAGCAGATAGTACTTTCAGAAGCTACTTCTATCCCAAATGTTTCTACACTTCTTCCCGTAGGGTTATATATAGTTATTGCTTCTTGGGTCGAGCTCGTCGCACCAGGCTTGCCTAGTGCAGGTTACCTCTCCTATGTGGTTTGCGAGCTATTGCATAGGAGCGGGGATTTTACCCTGTGCGCACCCAAAGGGTAGCGGCTGCGGGTTTCCCTTGTCATCAAAAAAATATATATATAGTTATTGCTTCAAGATCAGCAACGACTCAAAGTACCATTTGACAAGAAAACACACCTGATTATTTCGCGCACGCTGCCACAGAAGTCCATCATGTTCAAGCAGGGGTTTGTAATTAGGGCGTTTTTGTCGTTCCTCATCTGCTTTATTTGAAATATAAGTGTGCTCCATCGATCTGCAAAGAAAACTTCTTAGCAATATACTATAGGAAAAATACACCAAGTATATTTTTATTTCATGCTTGAAGAAAAGAGTGAGATCAGAAAAAAACAGCAATAAAGAACTCCTGTTCTTAACACCTTTGCACAAATTGTGGATGCTTTATCTTTGCACATCACTACTTTACTAAGCCTGTTTGGCCAAGCTTCTGAAATCAACTTATTTTGAAAAGGGTTTTTTCAAAAAAGTACTCTTGGTGAGAAGCAGTATATGTTTGATTAATCAATTTGAAAAGTACTTTTGAGCAGTAACTAGTGTTTGGCCAAGACTTTAGAAAGTGCTTCTAAGTATATTTTCTCAAAACTGCTTTCCCAAAAAAGTACTTCTGAGAAACAACTTCTTCTACTTACTAAAAACACTTATTTTCTCCTAAAAGTTTGGCCTAGTACCTCAATTTTAAGAATAAGCACTTTTGGCCTCCCAAAAGCTTAGCCAAAAAGAAAGTATCTTATCACAAACCAGAGGGCTCGCAAGAACTTTTTTATTCATCCGCATATAAATCATCTGTGAGACAGATACAACTATCTACATAGTTCAAGATATGCTTTTCCTCCCTTCAACTTTATCTTATTGTCATATGCATCTAGAAGTATGGTCGTTATAAATCCAGTTGAAACTCTGGGCTTAGTAGCAATATCGTTCATGAATCATAACTTCAATTTGAACTAAGTTGACCCCCAACTTTTGACATCAATGCATAGACTAATCTTCTAAACAGAAAGCATGCACTTGTCCAAAAAAAAGCTCAAGTGTCGAAGAAAATAGACAGTAATATAAAAACAAAAACTAATAAAACACTTAAGTAAGAGTTGCTGAATTTGTGTTTTTCCTTTTCATTTTTTTTTTGGGGATGTTGTGATGCACATCTAGACATATGGACATCTTCAGAATACCATTCTAAGAGTAAGAAGAGCAAAGGTAATATACCGTTGGTAAGCTGGAAGTGATGGTAAACTCCTTAGTGCTTTGAGCTTTTCTTCAAGCATGGATCGTTCATACAATGCTGCAACAGCTGCTGCTACTTGGGAAATGAAAATCACGCTTTTAGAGAGTGTTTCATCCGATACATTTGTTCCCTCATTCTCCATTCTTCTTTTAAGTGGTTCACCACTTTCCTGTGGCTCTTGAAGATTGTCATCCCCACTTTTCATATCAGTAAATTCATTGAACATACAAGAACTAAATGCACAGTCACAGATACATTGCTTTAGCATGTTGATTGCAAACAACTTCCCATTCATTTCTCCATATAACACAGAAAGCTGGGTTCCCAACCACACGAAAACTTGAACTAAGACAGGACACTTAAAACTCCGCTTACTCAAAACTGATTCCTCAGCTTCTCCATTGCAAAATGTACTAGCTAAATCAATAGATTCCCTAACTATAGCCTTCAAACAAAGCTTAAACAGTACAAGTATATGATCCCTCATTGCTAAATCAAGTACAACACTAAAATACCTAACTGAATTAGCAACTACCCACGTAGATAAACACTCCACATTACTCATCCCTAATCCTAAAATCGCACGAAGAACACGATATGAATACATAAAAGGAAACTCATTCCAATGATCCGTTTCATTCCTAATTGCATAAACCTCCGAAGGAAGAAGCTGAATAACAATTCCTTTTGGAACCCCCATCAAATTTTGACCAAAATTAGCACATTCGGAAGATAAAACAGAAGGCAAAGTAAGCATTGGAGGATTGACATTTTCTCCCCTAATGGGAAAAGAAACAACACCAGGACAATTCGAATAGTAGAAAGTGGGATTTTCAAAATTGAGGTAAGTTTCAAGAGAGAAGCAAAGATCAGACTGTGATTCCCGCAAGGGTAAAGTAAAGGGATTGGATGAGTGAAGGGTATGGGGGTATTTGAGGTTTTGGATTAGGGTTTGAATGTAATCGGCGGATGACGAGGAAATAGGTGGGCAACGAAGAGAGTGAGAGAAGAGGGAAGAAAGGGGAAGACGATGGTTGGGATTGAAAGGGCATGGGATTAGAGCTGGAGAAGGAGAGGGAGCAACAAGGGGTATAGGAAGAAGAGAGGAGAGAGAGTTGAGAGAAGTTGAAGAGAGGTTGAGGAGAGATGTAAGGGATGAGAGAGCACCAGGAAGATCATATGCCAGAGCACTGGTTGGAGTAGGGTGGTGGAAGTAACGTAGTGGCGGTGGCGGGGGAAAGGCGGAGGCCGGTGGCAGTGGTAGCGGGGGCGGCGGAGGAAATGGATTCATTTCGTCCTTAATGGTCGGCCGACATGTTGACGAACTAAGTATATTGTGTATGATTGCGTATATAGGAAGGGGTGTTTAGCATATGAGAAAGGGAAAAAGAGCAAATATACTTCGGAATTATTATAAATAGTCTAAATATTCTTCCTCGTATTTTTAGGATAATAATGTTCTTATCGTGTAATTTTGAAGTATATATATGTATATTATTTGAATTAATGCAAAAATATGTGTCTCAATCTTAAAAGTCTATTCGATATTGATTTAATTTTTATTCAAAATTAAAAGACACGCCCCACTAATTAAGAACTCATCCAAATAACTTGACCATACACCCAATTTATAACCTAAAATCAATCTTTTTTTTTTTTTTTAAACTTGGTAACTTTAACCCAAAATCAATCTTTATACCAAGTAAATCCCTAATTCAACTATTTAAATCCCTAAATCAATCCTTAATCAATTTCTAAAATCAATCCTTAATCAATTTCTAAAAGTAAGTACTAGAAGTAGATTTTTCGATATGAATCCATCGCCCTTATTGAAGAAATAGAACAACGTATATATGGAAAATATCTTGTTGGGAGCGTCACCTCCGTATGGGCCTGCGATGCGTGATTAATTGTCCAGGCTCCGATGTGAGCTCGAATGGATGGAAAAAAAAAAAAAAAAAGAACAACACATACATGGAGAGGAAGAAAATTGCTATAACAAGAGCTCCTAGCTGGACCGGAACGAAAAGGGGATGAAACTAGTCGAATGGGAGACGAGACAATTTTGTTCTTCAGTGTCTGCTTCATGATCATCTACGATAATGAAAGATACAATGTAACTAGACGATCGAAGAATCAGAGATTCTCGAAGAAGTGAAGAGTAAGTCCCTATAAGCTTCCCCTTGGCTTTTCTAACCGTCTCAATCTCTCATTATCCAAACCCTCCAAATCAAGATGCAACATATAAAAGTTCCTCGGATGATACACCGTTTGAAGCATACGTTTCATCTTTACCCCATCAATCTCAGTACTTGAAATCAAGTAAGTTAATCGAGGCAGCCCAGGTAAGATTTCATAAAAAAAGGAATCAATTTTGAATGTAAATTTGCTGATTTAGGCTTAAATGAGGAGTAGGGTTATGGAACTAATTTTTTTTATTTTTTAAAATCACTATTTATTAATTGGAAAGTCTGAGTCAATTATCAATATAATGTATATTGTATTGTTATCTATTTAATTTTGAAACAATTATAATTATTTTCCAATTATTAATTCGGAAGTCTGACTCACTCTGTAGAAGTCTCCCAGATGAGTTTTGTTTGCCTTGCCTTGTGTTTCTTTCTATACTAGATGGTTCTTGTTCGTGCTAAGCATGGGCCCAACAATTTAAATTCTAATATAATTTATTGTGTTTGATCTACCTAGGAAATATGTTCGAGAAACCAAGTACCATAATAAATATTTTGCGAAATGATCTAATGGACCCTTGTACTTGTATGTATTTGTATTGTGGATCCCTTCTACTTAACTCTTTACCAACTAAACCCTTAAACTCAATCAAAAGATGATTTTTAAACCCCTTCTATCATGTGTGTAGCCCACTCTTCCTTAAATAGATGACATGTCAAATCCATGTCACATAAATTAATAATCAAAACAATCTTCATTAGCTATTTTTAAAAATCATTAATCAAAATATTAAATAAAAGTAATATAATTCTTTAAAGTAAATTCTTATTTCTCTCACCTTCCTCCAACTTCCGTCCACCTCTCCCGACCAACAACCATCATCACCACCCCCACCTACACCCTCATAGTCTTTTTTCTTTCATTTAAACTTGTCGTCATACAAAAAAAAAAAAAAAAAAAAAGAGGATTTCTTCCATTTAAACTTGTCTTCATACATACATTGAAAATGAAAATTTTGAATCTGAAATTAGATCTAAATTAATTTTTCTTTGTTTCCTTTCCTTTTCCTTCCATTGTAAGCTTTTTGTATATGAAAATTTTACTCTTTAATGGTGGTATTTGGTGAAACTAAAATGAAAATTTTAAAAATGAAAAAAAGAAATGGGTCTACTAATAATGGGGTGGGGGATAGTTGAAGCCTGAAAGAGGGGGTTGGGGTGGATATGGGGTTGGGGATGGCTGAAAAAAGGGTTAGGGCATATATGGGGGGTGAGGGATGGCTGAAAAGGGAGATTGGGGTGGCGGGTGGGCTAAAAAGGAAGGTTGGGGCGAGGGATAGGGGTGGGGGATGATTGAAGAAGGTGATGTGAGGGGCAGAAGAAGACTTTTTTTAAAAAAAAAATAAATTATTATTTTATTTTAATAAAATTTAAATATGTCTTCACTTGCCTTTATATGCATGTGGTTACACTATCTTGCCTAAACATTTTTATACCAAAAATTACATAAGACAAAAAATAAAAATACGAATAATAAGTAAAAGCTTTTATAAAGATCAACAATCTTAGTGAGCTCTAGCATTGAATCGATCAAGAAGTTACTAAATTCTATCAACCTATTTTTGTTTATGGCTTTTGTTCTTGCAATTGAACTCCACTCTGAGCAGTCTTTACCCCAGGTACAAATATAGTTGTGAACTACCAGGACATTGTGGGGAGGGACCTTACATTTAGAAAGTTTACAGAAATATCCACCAACATGTACACTACTCTTCCATCTTGATCACACTATATACATTGGTCCACAAAAGTTAGTACATTTTCATCTCTGCGAGTGAGCAACTGAATTACAAGAAGTAATAATATTTGTCATGATGAAATACTATTGAAAGACCTGAGAGTTAGTTCATACAGACATTGCAACAGAGAACCATACATACTCAATTTATATTTATATAAGATACCTTCAAATGATATTGGCTAAAGTTTGAAAAAACGAAGAAGATGGTTTCCTTGAATCATCAACCATTTCTAGCCTTATAACATTTCCACTCAAATTATTAAAAAATAATCAATGCTCGAAATAATTGATTTAGGGGGCATGATCTGAACTTTCATTTGTTGTTTTTATTAAGTCATTGAAGGGTAGATTGGAGTTTATGTGAGTTCGTTCTCTACTGCTTTTGTATAGCCTATTTGAGAGTGCCTACCCATTTTTCCTTCTTTCTTTAATCTATTGAAGAATTTATCAGTTGAAGAAAGATCATTTTTTGGATTCTTCATTGTCATCAATATCTATAGATGGCTACTGATACTGTTTCACCAGATCATCCTACACCCGCCTCTGAGTTAAGCTTCTGTGAATCTCAGATTTTTACCAAAACATGTTTACGTCTCTTCTTTGGGTACTTTTAAATAGATACATATGTTGACAACTTAGTTGAAGTACCCTTCTTGGTTGTTTCATTATAGATAAGAGTTTTGCAGCAAATATACTCTTTGCTCTATCATCTCTAATGTTATGTGTTGAGTTTTATTAGCACAATTCAGATTTTAGAATTTATATTGTGACCCAAATTTTGAGTTCAAGGGTCCTTGTTAATAGTGTAGTTTTGATTTTACTATTATAAGGATATTAGGGTGATGAGCCTCCTCAGTCCTTGCTATCTCTAAGAAATCAAAAGGACGCAACTCCAATGTTCAAGTGCATTTTACCAGTTTTCCAAACACGTAAGTAAGGACTTGTTTATGGAAGATGATAAAACTACATGACAACATAATAAAAAAGATTTGAAATGAAATGCACGATAGCTTAGCGACCTAGAATATGAATTTAAGGTACAGAGTTGTCGAGCAGAGGTCTTTTTAATTCAGCTCTGTTTGCTCGCTGTCGACCCAAAAAGACATATTTTTTCTTGGGTGGTATTAGTTTAAATAACTCACTCGTCTAGCATTTTGGTTCAGTGCATACATTTACAGAGGTGTGATCATAATTATAACTCCTCCCTGACATTGTTGTAACTTTTCTGTTCCAACGAATATTCTTCGAGAAAAAATCCAGTCAACCATAGTCCATATGTTTAATACTATTTAGTATGATTATATGGTGATATAATTTCAACTTTAAAGGCACATTTCATAGGTAAAAACAACTCAGATAAATATAAACATACGGTTTTTATACCTAAATAATAAAATCAGTGAAAAGGGAGATGGGCATATCCAAGATGATCAAACAAATCTTGACGTTGACGTATTACCAGCCAAAAGAGCACCATAGACTTCAAAAACTTGACATTTTAATGCGAAGAAGCTAACTGGGAAATTTAAATCCTGCAGAAGATGACACTTACCAAAGTTAAAAAGGTTGAACACACACAAAGACAACAATCACCACAACACAGACCTAAAGACTCCCAAAAGAACTTAGGCTTCAAAATTGGAGAAATATTTAAGAAAATGACCAACCAAACCAAAAGCATGGATTGATTTAGATGAAATCCAAGCAACTCGTTGTGTCCTAAGTGGAGTATCACCTGAAATTCTAAAAAAGAGCTAAACTCGGGACAATTCAAAGAGACGAGATAGTCTAAGAAAGTTCACAACAGCCGCCGAACTCACATATTTTAACAGATGTAAGATAAGTGAGATTATAAATTTTTTTATGTTGCTCAATGATGCATTGTTGTCACTCTTTCTGTGATATTCTATCCTCCTCCAATTTCATGGCAAGCTTCTCTCGCTCTAATTCATACTGATGAATGAAGAATAAGCAGTCATAAGCTACGTCAATGCAAGAGAAGATTAATCTTCTACTCTTAACAAAAACAAACAAATAGTAATACTGGAAGGATGCATCATACATGTCTGAGCTAGATTTCAATAAGGATTAAGAAAATAGAATCAATTTCATATACTTTCAAGTTTCGAGCACCCCTTTTCAAATTTTTTTGTGCAACACCGCAATCAGAAAGAAACTACTTATACAAGTTTTAAAAAAATTGCAAGCGGGAAGAGCCATCCAAATATATACTCACTTGACTCATGTTTATAAACAAACGAATGACAACTATGTTTCAATCCTAAACAAGTGGGGTGTGTAATCACAAGCACATATATTCAAGCAAAAATATCAGTGCATGGATCAACTAAATGGGAGGATTCTAATTCTTGAAGGCATTCTTTTGACTCTTGAATCTCTTATATTAGAATACGTGATCCATAAAAATAGTGTTCCTTTTAATTAAACCATGGAATGATGGCAATCAATCATTTAAACGTGTCAAAATATAAAGGGAATGGAAAAAACATTAGCCATCTCTTTCCTAGAACCTGTTCCAAATTCTACTAATATGAATAATATTGCAACCCTCAAAGGAGTAATTTTTCCTTTTCTTTTTTCTGATGGGTAAAAGGACATCATCTTATGTCTGTTCAAATATTTTAACAAGTTAAGCTATTAGTTCAATATAGGAAAGGCATTGTGTTGTGTTTGTTGAAGAATGTAAGAATATTGTTGTTGTAAAAAATAACAGAGACAAACACTGCACAATGAATCTAAGATCTACACGATTTTAAAATTATTATTTTTTCCGTATGAAACAAATTAATTAAAGATCAAACAAATTCAAGAGGTGAATCAAAAAGGCTTACGATTAGTAATAAATCACAACATATAATACAAAGTTTGATTAGTTTTTTTACATGAAAAAGCAAAAGTGAAACTAAGGAGAGCCGAAAGAAACCTTGAGTTGCTGCATCTGTTTAGGGGTAGAGAAAAAAAGGCCAACCGGTCTTTCTAGAGCTCCATTTTAATGGCTCGCTGCATAATTACTGTTTGCTCCTTCTTGAATGTTTTAAGAAGGAGAATTGAAGGAGTTCTCTGTTTTGTTTCGCAGAAGAAGCAAAAAATGAGAGAATCGCTTACCCAGATTCGGAAGATATTGTTGAGAAGACAATAGAACTGTAGGTTTGGAAGCAAAAACAATGGAGATTTTGAGTTCTTGTTGTGTTTGTCGGTGAAAGAAAGTGCAGAAATGGTTGCTTCGTGGAGTATTTTTATTAGTGTGAAATGACCAATATACCCTTGGTCCTTCTCATCTTAATGTTTCTATATAATAGAATAGAAATGTGTCGTATTTATTATGCCAATAATTTAGCCCATTACATTCTCAAATAAGATAAATTTTATTATTTATCTATATACTTATAATATAACTAAAAACACACGCAATATATTATTTATATAATAAAATACTTACATCATATATACTATTTATTTACATTATTAAATAGGAAATAATGCAAGTATTTTATTATATAAATAACATTATATATACTATTTGTTTACATTATTAAATAGGAAATAGTGTAAGTATTTTATTATATAAACAGTATATTTACATTATATATACTATTTAGATTATAGGAATCTGCACACAAGAATGACTGAATTTGTGCAATGAACTCAAAATGGCCAGACAACTTAAAATGGATAAGCTAAAAGAACGATCTCAATTGAGAGATTTCTGTGAACAATTTGGTTTACCCAATCCCACTGCTAAGGAAGACAAATATTACAGGTCTTCAAAAGATGCAGATTCGCACAGAAAGAAAAGATCTAAGCGAAGGCATAGATCGAAGGAAGATCGAGAAGCTAGAAAGAGCTATCGTAAATCTAAAAGATTTACTAAAGACAGATCTGGAAGAGATCTTTCAAAGGTAAAGTGCTACAAGTGTGGTAAACTTGGGTGCATAGCTCCAAATTGCAAGTTAAACAAGTTGAAAACGTTGGAGCTTGACAACGACAAATATAATAAGGTATATGGTTTGTTATACACATTAGGATCAGAAGAGGATTATGAATCAGGTTCAGATTCTGACGTTAAATAATTTGATTCCTCTGATTATGATAATAACCGTACTAATGATTGTGATACTTGTCATGGTCATGATTGCAATTGCGAAGATGATGAAATTTATAAACTTCAATCACAATTTCAAGATTTTAATATGAATACTATCACATCTGATAATGTGATTGAACTTTTAAAGGAAATTACTGATAGTAAACTCCGTGAAAAATTATTAATTTAGCTACTTCAAATGAAACTTTAAATGTAGCCAGTTCTTCAAAATTTCTTGAAAAGAAAAGGAATGATTTAAATGATTTTGAATATAAAGCGCCCTACTCTTTAAAAGAAGTAGATGATCGTATTTTAAAGAAAAATAATTTTCTTGAAAAAGATTCTTCTTTTGACGACTTAAAAATCAAGGTTGAAAATTTGAAAAAGGAGATTAATTCTCTTAAACAAAAACAAATAATTTGTGATCACCGTATTACTCAGATTGAGATTAATAATACTGAAGAAGATCGGTTTTCAAAAAAAAAAAAGGAAAGTAAGTTGAAGATGAAACCCTCCAACTCGATAATTCTGATCTTAAACAAGATATGTTTTTGGGAATGATGCAGATTGTTACAGCTCATAAATGGTATATCAAATGTACTATTTTGATTGATAATAGTTTTTCGATTACTAATATTGCAATGATTGATAGCGGTGCAGATGTTAGTTGTATTCAGGAAGGTTTAGTACCAATTAAATACTTTAAAAAAACTACGCATTTGGTGAAATCTGCCTCTGGCCATGCTCTGGATATAGAGTATAAATTACCCAATTTAAAAATTTGTCAGAATAAAGTCTGCATTCCTCACTTCTTCTTTTTGGTTAAAATCAGTTAAGCCCTCCAATTATACTTGGAACTCCTTTTATAAATGCAATTTATCCTTTCACAGGAATCGATACGAAAGGATTCTCAGCGAATTACAAGGATAATGAGATAACTTATTCTTTTGTTACAGATCCAGTAACTAGAGATATTAATGCTTTGATTAATATGAAGCAGAGTCATATGGACTCGTTATAACTGGAGTTGTTCAGCATGTATATTTTAGACTCTCTAAAATCTGCCAAGGTAAAGGAAAAAATCAAATTGATTTCTGAGCAAATTGTTGTGGATATTTGTACGGATCATCCCAGCGCTTTTTGGAATCACAAGAAGCATATTGTAACTCTTCCTTATGAAGAAGGATTTTTAGAGGATGATATCCCTACTAAATCTCGGCCTTGTCAGATTAATGCTGAGTTAGTAGAGTTCTGCAAAACTGAGATTGATAATTTCTTACAAAAAAGTTTGATAAAACCATCCAAGTTTCCTTGGTCTTGCACAGCCTTCTATGTTAATAACGCGGCTGAAAGGGAACGAGGTGTTCCAAAATTGGTTATTAACTACAAACCATTGAATAAACATTTAAAGTGGATTAGGTATCATATTCCTAATAAAAGAGATCTTTTATCAAAATTATATGATGCCAATATATTTTCCAAGTTTGATTTAAAATTAGGATATTGGAAAATTCAAATTTTTAAAGAACATTCTTATAGAACTGCTTTTAATGTCCCATTTGGACAATACGAATGGAATGTCATGCCTTTTGGTTTGAAAAACGCCCCTTTTGAATTTCAGAAAATAATGAATGATATTTTTAATCCTTATATGAATTTTATTATTGTCTATATTGATGACATTCTAGTATTTTCAAAAACTTTTGAAATGCATATCAAGCATCTTGACATTTTCAAAAAGGTTGTAATACAAAATGGCTTGGTTATTTCAAAACCCAAAATGAGTTTATTCCAAACAAATATTCGATATTTAGGACATAAAATTTGTCAAGGAAAGATTACTCCCATTCAAAGGGCTATTGATTTTGCTGACAAGTTTTTTGATGTTATTACAGAAAGGACTCAGTTACAGAGATTTTTGGGAAGTTTAAATTATATCTCCCCGTTCTACAAACATCTTTCTCGTGACTTAGCTTTGTTATACGATAGGTTGAAAAAGGACAATAAGTCTCCTTGGAATGAGGCTCTTACCAATCTGGTAAAAGAAATTAAGCGGCGAGTACAATCACTGCCATGCTTAGCGCTAGCCAACCCTGCTTGGCAAAAGATTATTGAGACAGATGTGTCCAATATTGGATATGGAGGAATTCTTAAACAGATTAATCCTCATGACAAGAGAGAATATTTGATTAGGTTTCATTCAGGAAAATGGAATGAAGCCTAGAAGAAATATGCAATGGTAGCACATGAAATGCTAACCATTGTTAAATGCGTTCTCAAATTTCAGGACGATTTGTACAATCAGAAGTTTTTGATAAAAACTGACGCTCAATCGATCAAATTTATGTTTGACAAAGATTTCAAGCACGATGTCTCAAAATTAATATTCGCCAGGTGGCAAGCGCAATTAGCCCCTTTCGATTTCGAGATTCAATATAAAAAGGGAGTTGATAAATCTTTACCTGATTTCTTATCCAGGGAATATATTCAATAAATTATGTTTTTCCAAACTTTTCTTAATAATGAAACTCTAGTTGAAATATTAAGGGTTCTCACGCCTTTACCTAGAGATATGAAAACCCTTATTATTACAAAGATTGTTGATAAAATCTTAAGTGAAGAATTTTCTTATATTCAGATAGAATATTATTCAGATGATTATCTAACAGATTATTTTTCTGAATGATAATGAAAAGTTGCTATGTTTGCAGGATGGATCCACCTTGGATTCACATTAAAGGAAGAGGAAGGGGAAGAACAGCCCCAAGCAGAGGCAATTATGGTAATCCATCATATGGAGCCAGATCATCTCAAGGATCATCATACAGATCCGAATCAAATTTCTCAATTATACAGACGGGAAAAAGAACTATAATTAATAAAAGAAGTTCTTCTCAAGAAGAGTCTTCATCCAGTTCGCAACAATTGGTTAATTTGAAAGATATTCCAAAAGATAATCCATTATATGCTCATATGCAGACCTATTTAGAAGGTAAGAAGCAAAAAGATACTTTTGTTTCAGTTATAAGAGAGGATTCTGATGATATCAAATCCTATGAAAAATTACCAAAAAAGGAAATAATATTTCTTTTAGAAAATTCTAATTTACAACGAAAGGATGAACCTTGGAAGATATTCCAACGATATCTTGTAAATGGATTATATTATTCAGGAGAGTCATATAAGACTCGATCTTACTATGAAGAAATTCTGATGAGTACAAGAAGTACGGAATTTCAGCACTTTTCGGGCATGGGTCATAACCTACAAGAGGAGTTATAACTTTTCCAAAATCATTATAAAGCAGATTATATCTGTTGAAGATTGGGGCATGTCAGCTATGAAAGAAAGACAGATAAGTCTCAACAATGCCATGATGAATTTTACTTATTGAAATTATATCTGAGCATTTGATGTAGTGTTGAATTACAACAATGACAAACACAAACACACTTGGTTCATAAAAGTGTGTGCAAAAATTTTTGCGAAAACAATACCAAATTGGTTTATTAATTGGTGTCATTCCACAGTCCGACTATTCAAATCCTACCAGAACCATTCTTAAATTTATATAAAGAATGGACTAAGTATCTCCAGATCTAAATAGATTATATCGTGAATATCATGTATGCTGGATTGAAAGGATAGATCAAATCTATTTTTTCATAGAATTTTCTATACCTTGGATACATAAGTGGACACCTGAAGTAGGGTTCAACGAGGAAAATATCTCTTGTCTTTACAGAACCTATTATAATAACTTTTGGGATAAACTATTAAAACAAGACCCCAAGACCAAACAATTAGTTGGTCAAGAACTTATGGATACCATTAAAGAAAAAATTGACGATTATAAAACAATTCGTCCAGAAAAAATTATTGAGGATAACTCAGTCTGTCATATTGCTCAGAAGAATTTCCTTTCAAGTAGGAGATAAAGATCAAATGATTCAGGATTATTTGGAAGAAGTAAGAAAGAATTTACTTCAAATCATAACACAGATTGACAAATCAGATACATCTATGCGGAGTGAAACTAGCTATGATGTAGATGAATCACAACGTGCCGAATCAAATCATATGCTGTCGGCCATTGAATTACAGGAGACAGAAGATTTTCCACAACAAATGAAGACCTTAGATAAAGGCAAGAATACGACAAAAGAAACATAGCAATGTGAAGACAGGTCCACTCAACAGAAGATTCACTGTGGAAGCCCCACTGAAACAGTTAATACACTGTTCAGGGACCCAGATGTGGGCCCTTTTTTATTGTATATAGATTCCTGTTGTCTTTTTATTTTGTCTATATAAGTCTTAGTTTGCTTTAGAAGGAGGGCATCAGAAAAATTTAGGAAGTGCTCTCTCTTTTCTTTAAGTTGTTTTGTAAATCTTTTGTAAAGTCTCTTCGAGTACTGTTTCGATATTCATATAAATAAACCGGTCAGTTCTTCAGAGTTCTTGGATCTTGAAGACAGCGTCCTAAATAAGGTAATTAATTTAGTCTTTCTTTTTAGTAAGTCTCTCCTAGCCAGGACTATGTCCGGCTAAAGATAATCTATGTCGAATAACTAACTTCTCTCCTATGTAGACCATGAACTGATCTAAGCTTTATTTAAATATAATGGAATTTTAGTATGGCTTTTCGACTTGGTTCCTGGATCGAGGTACAGTCGAATCTAGTACTACTCTTATTGGCTTTGTCTTAGTGACTCCGTCTGGCCAGCTGTGGTTTTAGCCCGAAAAGGAGTTTTGATAAGTAGGGCACCTCATACCCGGTTAGAACTGCCAGACACATGGGCTCAATACATTGTATGTATTAGATTCTAACAGACCCTTTGCTCGGGTAAAAGGTTTACCATGCAGTCTGAAAAACTATGCCAAAATTTTGTATATTTCGATTCTTTCACAGGCGGACTACCGCTAGCTTAAGGATGCTTGACTTGCTAGATCTATGATTGGGTGGATTACCGCCAGGTCCTTGTTCCTGTAAATCTGGTATTAGAGCCAAGAACTTTTCATGGAATATATGAGGTGGTGGTGAACTATTCAACATAGATATTATCTTTCACTCATGGATCTGGGAGATACGAGTACTAAAAGTACTAGACTAGAAGAGGTGGATATACCTCATAATCTTGACTTGTTAAACAAATGGACGATTCCTAAAGTCCCTATAAAAATTATCTATGATTATGGTTGGTTTGATAAACTATCTTCGAAACAATTGATTAAAACAACTGAGCAGTCTCTTGCTTTGAATTCTTCTGAACAGACTATTCGTTTGCTAAACGAACGAGATGTGATTTTTTATAAAAATCAGTATAATTATTTACATATTGGTATGGTACAAATTGCCTTTAAACCTTTGACACTTAAAGGGTTGCCTGAGACTTTTTTAGCTGCTCTTCGTGATGCTAGAAATTTAAATTTTCGACAGTCTCTTATGAGTTCGATAGAATCTACGGTGGCATATGGTCCAGTTTATTTTAATACTCAGCCTAATTTGCAATTATCTCTTACTGATGCTAATATTCTAGATGCCTTAACATTAAATGTTAAAACTCATGGTTATAATTATGCGCCTGGTTCGGAACTTATTTGTTTATCTTACCGAATCTATTTTAAATTGTTATCTACTCTTAATCCTAGATGTAGATTATATGATATTTCCAATCAAACTATTTTGGTGGAAACCAATTTTGCAAGGTCCAAGGTCACTACTAGAAGACCTATTAAGTGGGAAGAAATAGATTTCCCTACTTCATGGACTTTAAATTCGGTTATATCCCTAAATTAGTTAACCGATGCTGCTACTAATTCTGATTTTTCTCATATCTCTCAAAATCTCGATGGTAGAATTTGTATACAATTCGCGGATCAAAGTTACGTGCCTCATAATCAGTCTTTTACTAACAACAGGTTGATGTCCTCTATGAATCACAGTAGTAATAGACATTCATTATCAAGTCGTAGACTGTTGCCTGCTGTTCATCATATTTCTCTTATAGAACCAATATATGGTCCAGCCCGAGATCGTGCGGCCTTGTTACATACTATTGATTCCGATGGAAATTCTGTGGTCGAAAAGGTAAGGATCGACCCATGAACTAATATAGTTCAGGTAAATGAAGATGCTTCCGATAAGGATATTCCTTCAGCCTCCGAGATGGAGTTTGATTTAAACGATTCTTAATGTTTTCACACCAAATAGATTTTAGTCCAGGTTCACTGGCAAGAAAACATATTCAAAAGGAATTTTTTGATGAAAAATGGAATCGATTTAAAACTTGGTTCTTTGATGCTTATAGCAAAGAAGACCTTAATTGTATTTCTCAAGAGTTTTGTGAAACTTGTTCTCTTCATAATCAAATTATGTATTTTGTTCCTTGGTTTATAACCACTTATTTACCATTATATATTAACGTTATTGAAAGAACTTATAAAGATGGGAGTGGTAATCTTTTGAAAGCTATCTATCCTCCTCAGTCATCGTTTGTTTTACCAAACAATACTGGTATTACTTTTTCAGCTTTTTAAAAATTCATTGAGGAAGATATTGCTTCAATCAGTATTAATGAAATTAATAAACTTATTTTTCAAAACAATTATTTGAGTCTTTATGTTAAAGTGTTGGGTGAGCATATTAGCTCTCTTGATAAAAAACTCGATGATTTAACTATTTTGCTAAAAGATATTAAAGCTAATATGGCTAAAACAAATTTTGCAATTACCACCGATGTTGCTTCTTCTTCTGATAGAAAACCTACGGTTGTTTCTACTCATGTTCAAGGACCTTTAGAAATATCTGATTTTAAACCTAGTTCTTTGAAAAATCTAGAAGATCTTCTTGATAAGAAGTTTTTCGATTTAGATATTAAAGAGCTTGTTGATAAAAAGTTTTCCAGTTTAAATTTTTGACCTATGAACTTATCGCAAAATTTTGTTGATAAAATGGAAAATACTGTTGATTTTAAAAATCAAGTCTCTTCAGAGTTTAATAAACTCAGGGGTTATCCCAAGAAAAACAATGGTTATGCTACCAAATCGAGTATGAATACATATTATTATCCTCGTCCGATTCCACAAGATGTTTTGATTGAGGAACGTGACTGGAATCAGACTAATACGTCTTACAGCGGTTCCGAAATTTATGAATGGAATCTTGATGGATTAACATATAGGCAATTGACTTTTTGGTGCATTGTATGCTGATGTATGCAACTATCTGTAAGAGTGTTAAAAACACAGACATAACTATCTGTTAAATGATTGTTGCAGGTTTTACAGGACAACTTCGAGGATGGTGGGATAATTATCTCAGCACTGAAAAAAAGACTTTAGTTGTTAATGCTATAGCCACAGATGAAGGTGTTGATAACTTGGGTATGGCTTTGATAAAAAACAGAGAAGATGTTGTTTATACCTTGGTTCTTACTATTTTGGAACATTTTAATGGTGGATTTACCAATCAACATGAGACAGTTAGAACTCTTCTCAATGGTCTTAGATGTAGGACCTTGGCACATTTTAGATGGTATAAAGATACCTATCTTAGTAGGGTTATGGAATTACCCGAAAATAAGCTCGAATATTGGAAAGCCAAGTTCATAGATGGACTCCCCCCCTCTTTTTGCTAAAAGAGTTAGAAAAACTCTAAGAGGTAGTCAGGTTGAAATACCTTACGGTTCTTTGAGTTATGGAAAGATTATAGGAATCTGCACACAAGAAGGACTGAATTTGTGCAATGAACTCAAAATGGCCAGACAACTTATCCTAAAATTACATACATCATGCTTATGATATTCTGCTGATTGTTATAAAAGTTTTAAGTCTGCCGTTACTTCAATGAAATTGAAATTTGAATAACGATAGAGTAAAAATTAACGATCAATGAAAATAAAAAAATAATGATATCCTTACTATACTTTTTAAATCACAAGTTCATAATGCTAAAATATTTTAATAGAGTTAATATAATGTAAGTATTTTATTATATAAACAGTATATTTACATTATATATACTATTTATTTACATTATTAAATAGGAAATAATATAACTATTTTCTAAGAGTATAAGGGCACATATGACCCTTAATCATATATACTTTTTTGATATATTTATTTGTTCCAGAATATAAAATGCTCATTCTTGTAGTGGAATTAGGATTAACGAATTTTTAAATTGGGTGGGTCGAATTTTATTTAAGTGGGTTGGATAAAATATTAAATAGAAAGTAAACGTTTAATTATAATAAAAATATATCCATGTTGGAGTCATGTAAGCGCCACATATGATAATAAACGTGGTGAGATAATACTTATAATAAAAGTGGTGAGATAATACTTATAATAAAAGTGCAAATATGGATCCAAAGTTGGATGGCCAGAGCAAATATATCAAAAAAATATGATTAAGTAAATTATAACCCTTTTTCTAAAAAAACAAAGACAAATATTACCCTTTTCCGTCTATTTTAAGAATAAGTGACAAGTAAAAGTGAATGGAGGGAGTATCAGATATATACTATAGATTAATAATTTTATAGTAAAAAAATGTAAGAAACGTATGAGGAACTACAACTGGGTTGGGTGTTCGAATTAGGAGTGGTAAATTTGAATGGTGAAAAAGAAAATATAATTAGGTTAATTAGGTCGGTTATACTAATTAAAATATCCTTATATAAATAATCAAGGATTGTGAAAATCCTAACAACAAAAACTCCAAAAATTATCTAGCCATGGAGGTGACTATAGAACATGACAATTTAGATGAGACGATATACACAACAACCATACGTCCATTAAACAAAAATCCCATCATTGTGGAGACTTTATGAAATGAGTCTGATAATTGGTATGGTTCAAATTCTTTGTTAGTCAATAATTGGGTATCAAAAATGAAAAAGATTCAAGAAAAGAAGAAAGAAAAGACTCTAATTTTGAGTCTTATTGGTGATCATAGTGCACAATACAAGAATAGTAAGTTTTCATACTATGATTTTTACAAAGGCAAAACATCAAAAGCATCTCCCTTTCAACTTTTACAACTTTGTGTTGATAATAATTGCTTATTCTATGAGTTAGATAGCAATAGATATAATGATAAGAAATATCCATTGGGTTTGTGGAAACTATTGTTTGATAACAAGACTATAGTGGTTGGGGTAGGGATTGAAGATGTGGTTAACAAGTTAGAAAAGGATTATAATATGAAGATTAGTAAGTGGGTGGATTTGAGGGATAAGGCTAGAGAAAAGGCTATTTTTGGTGAAATTGCTAATAATTGTAGTGTGGAGAAGTTGGCTAACAAAGTATTGGGTGAAGAATGGAATGTCAACAAACCTTCTAATATGGAATGGTTGAATTCACAACATGATCATCTTCTTTCAGATGAAAAGGTTAAATTTTGGACATTGGAAGCTTTTCTTGCTTATAGAATTGCCATAGAGTTATTATAACATTCATTATTTTATTTTATGTTTATGTCCACACCATTCTAGATTAGCTTAGATGGTTAATATATCTTTCTTTTTATCGTATTGTTTTAATTTATCATGTTATTTATACTATTTTGTTATAGCTTTTTCACTTTTGTTGTTGGAGGGGATATTATTATTATTGTTGTTGTTATTGTCATAATATTGATTAGGGGTGTACATGATCGGGTTGGTTTGGGTTTTTTAAATGTTAAATCAAATCATTAGTGTAAAATATTAAATTTATAAACCAAATCAAATTAATAAAATTTGGGTTTTTTTGGGATTTTCAAATTCGGGTTGGTTCGGGTTTTTCAAATACCATATCAAACCATACCATTGTGTCAAATTTTTAAATTTTTAAATCAAACCAGTAAATTATGCATACAAACATATAATTAACTTGTGTCCAAATATTTCTTTAGTCCAATCAAAATACAACTATCTAAAGTGTTTTTTAAGAAAATAACACAAAATATGAGATGAGTGATGACACTAAAATATTCATTAAAAAATAATAATGAAATCATCATATAAAATAAATATTGCAATATAATGAAAATGATCATAATTTAAAAGTACTAAATCATGCTAAAATATGTCTAATAAGTATTAGTTACATGATTAAACATTAAAGAAAATTAAAATCACTACTAAAAAAGTGCTAAAAAAGACTAACAGAAAAGCGACGCCATTTTTTCATGGATTTTGCGCTAAATATATAAAGAATTAATAATTATTTATTTAATATATATAGAGACGCCGTCTATCGCTTTTTAATAAAAATAATTATTTATAAATTAAACAATAACTACGTTGTTCGTCATTTTTAATTTATTTTATTTTATTAATTAGTTTTTTAAAAAAGCAACGGACGGCATCTCTTAGTCCGTCGCTTTTTGGTCAAAATATCTAGTCAAACATTTTTAAAAAACGACGGACAGCGTCTCTTAGGTCGTTGCTTTTTAGTCCAACTTTTGGTCAAATATTTTTTAAAAAGCAATGGACAAAGAGACGTTGTCCGTCGCTTTTTTAAAATTATGTTGAACCAAAAAGCAGGTTTTCACCCCATTTTTCCATCTCTCTTTCTCTCTCTTCTCTCTTCTCTCCCTTCTCTCTAAAACCAAACTGTTGCGCTGCCACTGCCCCATGCCACCCCACGCCACAGTCGCCCTTCTCTCCTTGAGCATTAGTCCCGTTGCTGCCTTGCCCCATCGGCGCCACCACCCGTCGTCCCCACTGTCTCTTTTCCTTAGCTTGTTAAGGTTAGGATTTAATTTTAGTTTTTTTTTTCAATTCTAGTAATATTTGATTTGTTATAAATTAGTATATTGTTTTAGTTTGATGAATTGTGTTGTTCAATTGTTAATTTGTATATTTGATTATTGTTAGTTAGGTAGAGAATTGGGGATTTTTTATTTTAGGATTTTCTTCTAAATTGGGCTTTTTAAATATGATTGTGAATTGAGTATTAGAAGATAGAACTAACAAATAATTAGAAGTTAGAAGTTATAAAGTTAGAAGTTAGATTAGTTGCATTTTCCAACTTCGAAATTCTTGAATTTATGTTTGACGGTTGAAGTTAGAAAAACATTGAATTGTATATGTATGAAAGTTAGATTACTTTGAAGTTAAAAAAATATTGGATAGTATATGAAAGTTGAAATTAGATTAGTTGAATTTTCCAACTTAGAAGTTCTTGAGTTTAGTAAGTTTGAAAGTTGAAGTTAGAAAAATTGGGGATTTTTAAATATGATTGTAAATTAAGAATTAGAAGTTAGAACTAACAAATAATTAGACGCTAGAAGTTAGAGATTAGTTGAATTTTTCAATTTTCCATTGTATTTGTGCTTATATGTATTATATTGTTGTTGAAAATTGGGTTACTTAGCTTGAATTATATTCTTGAACTTAGAAATTCTTGAATTTGGAAATTCTTGAACTTAGAAATTCTAGAAATTAGATATGAACTTGAATTTTTGTAGGATTTTAGAACTTTAATTAGGTTGTGAACTTTAGAAATCTTGAATTATTGTAGGATTTTAGAACTTTCGGTTGTGAACTTTAGAAATCTTGAATTATTGTGGGATTTTAGTACTTTAAGTTGTGGACTTTAGAAGTCTTGAATTATTGTAGGATTTTAAACTTTAGGTTGTGAACTTTAGAAATCTTGAATTTTTGTAGGATTTTAGAACTTTAGGTTATGAAATTTAGAAATCTTGAATTATTTTAGGATTTTAGAACTTTAGGTTGTGAACTTTAGAGAGCTTGAATTTTTGTAGGATTTTAGAACTTTATAAGGTTGTGAACGTTAGAAATATTGAATTATTGTAGGATTTTAGAACTTTAAGTTGTGAACTTTAGAAATCTTGAATTATTGTAGGATTTTAGAAATTTATAAGATTGTAAACGTTAACAATCTTGAATTATTGTAAGATTTTAGAACTTTAGGTTGTGAAATTTTGAAAACTTGAATTATTGTAGGATTTTAGAACTTTATAAGATTGTGAACGTTAGAAATCTTGAATTATTGTAAGATTTTAGAGCTTTAAGTTGTGAACTTTAGAGACTTGATTTTTTGTAGTATTTTAGAACTTTAAGCTGTGAACTTTAGAAATCTTGAATTATTGTTGGATTTTAAACTTTAGGTTGTGAACTTTAGAAATCTTGAATTATTGTAGGATTTTAGAACTTTATAAGATTGTAAACGTTAACAATCTTGAATTATTGTAGGATTTTAGAACTTTAGGTTGTGAACTTTAGAAATCTTGAATTATTGTTGGATTTTAGAACTTAAAGTTGTAAAATTTAGAGAACTTGAATTTTTGTAGGATTTTAAAACTTTATAAGATTGTGAACGATAGAAATCTTGAATTATTGTAGGATTTTAGAACTTTAAATTATGAACTTTAGAGAACTTGAATTTTTGTAGGATTTTAGAACTTTAGGTTGTGAAACGTTAGAAATTTTGAATTATTGTAGAATTTTAAAACTTTAAGTTATGAATTTTAGAAAACTTGAATTTTTGTAGGATTTTAGAACTTTAAGTTGTGAACTTTAGAGAACTTAAATTATTGTGGGATTTTAGAACTTTAGGTTGTGAACTTTAGAAATCTTGAATTATTGTGGGATTTTAGAACTTTAAGTTGTGAACTTTAGAAATTTTGAATTATTGTAGGATTATAAACTTTAGGTTGTGAACTTTAGAAATCTTGATTTATAAAATTTATGAATTAATTGTTAGGTTGAACTTTAGAAATCTTGATATAGTCTTTATGAATTATTTGTAATTTTGAAATAAATTTTGAAATACTTTATAAGTCTTTAAATTGTGATTTAGATATGTTTGAATGTTAATTTAAGTTTGTTGTTTTATATTTTGTGTAGCTTCTTTATAATGTTTTGTGTTTGATTGGGGCTGAACTGAATTGAATTGTTTTTGCAGTCTTGCGTGGAAGTGATTTCTCTTGTCAAAAGAATTGAAGAAAAAGCGACGGACAGGGTGATTTTGTTAAATCGCTTTTATTTTATTTTTAAAACCCGAAAGCGGCGGACAAGGTGCATTAGTTAAATCACTTTTACGAATTTTTAAAATTTTACTTTCAAAAAAGCGACGGATGGCGTCTCATTGTCCGTCGCTTTTCAAGATTCTAAAAAAATTAAAAATTAATTAAAGCGACGGACTTCGTCTCTTTTTTATTTTTTTTTGAAAAAAGTGACGGACGGCATCGCAGTCTTCAAATTTTTTTTTTAAAAAAAAAACAAAAGCGACACAGTCCGTCACTTTTGG
Organism: Solanum pinnatisectum; assembly: GCA_035578085.1. NCBI lineage: Eukaryota > Viridiplantae > Streptophyta > Magnoliopsida > Solanales > Solanaceae > Solanum > Solanum pinnatisectum. The sequence goes on along the minus strand of CM069079.1, from coordinate 37,014,724 downwards.
AAAAGTGTCGAGCCAAAAAGCGACGAGATTGACTGCGTCGCTTTTGGCCAAAAAAGCAACGCAGTCCGTCGCCTTTTTCCGTCTCTTTTTGGCAGCTTTTTAGTAGTGATTATGTATTTTAAATGTCTAAACCAATGTAAAACTAAATAAAAAATATTCAACATTATTGTCATTCTTAGGGTTGAATTAATTTATTTTGTTAGCATAGTATTAATTTGATTTCGAATTGAGCTTTATTAGAGTTACTAATTTTTAAGGAGTAGAATCTTTATTGGACCATTCAAAATTCTAGGTGTCAAAAAACTTGAGAAAATATGTTAAAAGATAAAAATTATGAACACTTATAAGTAATATTTAGAAATTGCATTAAAGTAAATACTTTTATGTATAAAATCAATTTTAAAATTTTTATATATAATGTCACGTTGGTTTGGTCTCGGGTTGACTTTTTTTAGTTAAAATCAAACCAACTCAAGTATAGTTGGATTTTTTTCCCAATACCAAACCAAGTCAAATCAAACCATTAGTCAGATTTTTTTCCGATTTGACTCGATTTGCAATTTGATTCGATTTTCGGTTCCAGAAAAAAAATAGAAATATCAACATGTTTTTTTACAAAATGGTGATATAAAAGTTCCTAACCTATCGAATGATTTTTGATTTTTTACAATTATCATGATGTCCTTTAATATGCATCTATGTTATTTTTATTTATCGAGATTCAAATTTGACGTAATGTGTTTTTTTTAGTTCAAAGATTGTTTAACATTGTAATAGCGATGTTAGATGACTCTCTAGTCTTTTCCATCTTCGACTTGAGTAACAATGGTGAAAGGAGTTGTGAAGAGAGGTCAATAAAAAGGAAAAAAACTTACTTGCATCGGGTGTATACATCAAATTAATGCAATTTTTATTATTATGTGATTTAATAAAGTAAAACACATGTTAATTAATTAAGGTTAAGTAAAATGAATTATAAATTTAAACACATGACATGTATATATTGAATTGGTATATACACCCGATACAAATAAATTTTATCCGACAATAAATAGTGAAAAGAATTTTAATGAGAAATCAAATAAAATGATTGAAAAAGGTGTGAAGATAGAAAATGAATTTAATTTTTTGTTTACTTTTAGGAAAAGATATGAATGAATTAGTGGAACAAATACCTAGAAATATCAATCCATTAATTTCGCTCCCTAGAAATCAACTCAAATTCCATTTTTAGGACAAAATCGTTATTCTATGTCCCTAATTACTTATCTACATTTCTTTTTTAGTTGTCCCTAGTTTTTTATCCATTTTGACAAATTAAGAAATGACAAAAAATAAATTACCTATTATACCTCCAATTAGTTACTTTGAAAAAAGTGGAACCTCTTAAAAATCTTAAATTTTTAATTCATGCACTCATAATTAATAGAGGTAAAATGGTAAACTCACTATGTTAATTATTGTTTTCTTAATAGGTGTGTCAATTCAAAAGTGGACAAGTAATTATGGACCGAAGGAGTATTACGTAGATGGTTATATTTTTTTTAAATAAAATATTATATTTATGATATTGAATTTTATGGTCTTCAATAAATTAGGTACTGTATGTGATTTTTCTAAATGTAATTGATGATCTTGCAAAAGTAGTGCGTAAAAAAAGATATTCAAAATAAGGCTCATATTTTATGAAAACAAAACCAATTAAGATTCACCTTTTTCCACAAATTTAAGTCAGTTCAAGAATATAAAAGAAATAAATAAAAAATAACCTGATTTTCTTTTATTTGAAAGAGAAAAAAAAAAGAGTAAATTTTAGATTTAGCAGACATAAAAATCATATTAGCGCTCTATAGTTACAGTTTTGTTATTTGCGCTTATGTTTGCTATGGAGCATCTCATTGTAAATATCGCAGGCAGGTAGCTTGTTGTTATAAAAAGCGTAGCGATTGTATATTATATCGGTTAGATAATTGTATATATGTTGCTACTATGTATATGTATCAATGATTGTGTTTTTTTATTTGCATAAAATTTGAATTTGTATATAATTGAATTGAATTAAAATATTTGTATATCAAATTTCTCTCTCTCGCTTTATACAACACAAATTATATATTGTATTTTGTATAATTTGTGTTTGTATAAAGCGAGAAAGAGAGAAAGACAAAAGAGAATTGGGCAGGGAAAGATTTGTATTGTATAATTATAATTGTATAGGACGAAGAGATATGTATTTGTCTGTGTATATACAATTTCTCTCGTTTTATACAAACACAAACACAATTTTATACATTTGTGTTTGTATAAAATGAGAGAGGCGAGTGAGAGTGGCGAGCGAGATAAGAGTGGCGAGCGAGATTTATGGGGAGAGAGGCAAGTGGCAAACTATTTGCTATGAATTAGAATTTAAATGAAATTGTGATTATAACATTTATTTTGAATTAATAATTTACTATTTTGTACAATTTCCCAAAAAAAAAATACAAGCACCCAAAAACATAAGTGCTACGAGTAAAAATGACAGAAATTTTGAAATTTTAAAATTACCACTTGATAAAAAATGTCATGTCATTACCTATCTGCTTCAAACCTCTTATTTTAAGTAGGATATCAAAAAAAAAAAAAAAAAAGTTTAAAATACCCATTATTTTTTGTTTAGTAATTACCTTTATCCTTCGTTATATTATCAAAATCATTTATATTCCCGTTGTTATTAAAGTTACTGTCACGACTTAGGGGTACACGCTAGATGTAACATGGCGTACTTGACCTCGAAGGGATTTCATACAAGCCACTTAGCATAACATAACATAAGATAATAGAAAAGTACGAAAAATTTAAAACCTTTATCCATACAATCGAAGTCTTTTTTTAAAAAAAAGCAAGCGAAAGTCTTACTACACTTAGTCTCAAATCATCTATTACAACTTTGAATAACTCTTGGGACATAGCCCATACAATAGTATCAAAACATAAAGAAAGATATATATAAAAGGAAATGGTGGCTTTATCCTCGATGCTATGAGGACTCACCAAGTCTTCAACTCCTTGCACTTCTAGAAACCTATCTTCAAGAATGGAACTCAAATCACCGGACCCTATATTTGATGAGAATGTAGGCAAGAGTATGCGTTAGTACAAAAGTACTAAATATGATAGCTAGCATAACACCATAAGAGCATAATATAAGGGTTAGTCAACATAAGACATAATCCACAAGCATAAGAGATAATAACATATCATAAGCATAATCTCCAACTAGACATAATGTAAGCATTAGTCATCATAAAGCATAGTCCATATACATAGTCAAGTCTTAGACTTTCATACCATAAGAGAGTCATTTCATAAGTAGCTTTAAGTTATACTTGTGCAATGCATGAATAAGACCCCGTAATCCAATCTGCACTAAGCATCACCTTAGGCTATCATACATACTTACCATCTTTGATCTCATCCTTAGCTTAATTCTCATAACCAAGGAAATCTCTCACCTTTAGTCAATCATAACAAGGAAGACAACTATAGCACAATCATATCTAAACATACCTTATATGAGAACACTTCCTTAGGTAACCTTAAGTCATACTTGTGCAATGCATGAATAAGACCCCATAATCCTACCCATGCTAAGTACCACTTTTAGGTCCTCATACTCAAACTTCTTGATTTGGAGGCTGGTCCCCCTTTTTAAGACATTGGAACCCTAGAAGATACTACTTTAAATATGTCTTAGTCCCTCTTCTTTACTTTTGAACACTATGAAATACTTACTCAAGTATGTCTAAGTTCATTATGTTTGAACACTTGAGATGCTTTCTCAAGCATATCCTAGTTCATTATGTTAGAACACTTGAGATGCTTCCTTAAGCATGTCTTAGTTCTTTATTAACTTGGAACACTTTGAGATACTTCTTTAAATATGTCTTAGCTTCATAATAATCTTGTACTAATTGAGAATATAGCCTTAACCGATATGAGACCACATGAGCTATCACATGATCTCCTCCGATGTTACCCACATCGAGAAGGGTTGGTCTACTTGCCTAGGGTAGAACTGGCTTGTTAGCTTAGTTGGACCCACTAGCCAACTTTCCTACGAGGCACGTAGTTATAGGATACGGAGATTCTACTAGGAAACCCAAACTCCACTTGTGATGGACTCCATCTCATGAGATATACTTTGGGAAACTCGGACTCTACTTGTGAGAGTTCCCATCTTGGAAGCCGGACTCAACTAGGTAAAAGCTTTCATCTCAATTCAATATCTACTCGGTGCTAGGCATACATCCCACAAGATAGCTTATTAAGTTGATACTTAATTCATGACTCATGGAGGGATGTCCTTGACAACCCATTCATGTTTCAAGTGCTTCTATCACTTTATACATTTGAACATTCTTAATTCAACATATTAGCTTTACTCTCAAAGCCCTAACACTCAACAGTACTCATGACTACAAGCCCTACTCTTAAAGCTTTACCTCTTACCAACATCATTCATACCTAAATTTCAAGGCAATCTAATCACATTCTTCATTATCAAGTGATTCTAGTCATAAATCATCATAAAGGTTCAACTTCAAGCTTTACTAATCAAGATCCATCATTCATGTTTACAAGATTTCATTCATGAACAATTACTATACAAGTCATCAATTCTAGAAGATCATCAATAAATCCTCAATTTCCCCTTTCCCAAGGCACAAACCCACATTACTACAATTTCATCAATTAAAATAGGGTTAGCCATGGAAAATATATAATATCATCATAATAGCATGATTCAATAATAAATTAATCATAAACAAGTATTATCCACTCAATTGAAATCATACTCAACTTAACCCACAATATTGGAAGGAGCCGTAACTTGAATTAGGGGTTCATCTTCACAATTGCGGGAAAGCTAGGGGGCTCCATGGATGGAAGAAACCATGAATGAATAATCTATCATACCTTGATTATAAAGCCCTCAAAAATCTTGCATCAATGGAGGAATTTGACCTTGCTTGACCCCTCTTCTTCCTCTTCTTCTTTTTCTTCTTCTTCTTCTTCTTCTTCTTCTTCTTCTTCTTCTTCTTCTTCTTGAGAGAGGATTTTTTAGAGGAAGAACTTGGGGTTTGATTTGGGTTTGGGAACTAATGACTTAATTGAGGATGGTTAAAGGGTTAAATAGTTTATATAGGGGTTCTAAAACCATACAAAACGACCTCACTTAATAACCACCTACTTTGGAATTTACTAAAAAGTTCCTCACTAAGCAGCCATGGTGCCAGGCACCACGACAGGGCTCACGAGCCGTGGTCTTGCCTGTGGTCCTTGGCTAAGAGGCTTTGGCCTCCACAAAACTAAGGCTTCTTCACGAGCCTTCCCACGAGCCGTAGTTTTCACCACTGGCCGTGAAGTGGCTTGTGAAGATGAGCCACTTTGAGGCAGCTTAAGGGTAGCTACTGCCTTAGCCACCACGAGTCATCGTGGTGGTCGTGAAGTGAGGTAGTGCTAGGTAGCCTTGGGGTAGCCTTGCCCCTTGGCTTGGGCCTTGCCCCTTGGCCTTGGCTCTTGCCCCTTGGCTTGGCCCATGTTGCCCTCAAACTTAACCCTAGATGGTCTACTAGACTACGGGGCGTTACAATATCTCCCCCTGGGAACATTCGTCCTCGAATGACGATACTAGGCACTTTTTAAGGTCACGACTCTAGACTAGCAACCCATCATACATGCAACTTATCTAAATGCACATAGTATGAACTACATCTACCAACCAAAAATGCATGAAATTCTATATCTACTCATTTTCAAGGAGGAACTAACATCTCCTAACTAAAACATGCTTGACACTCATGGAGCCTATATGCAATTTATTATCAAAAAGCATTCATTCAAGGAGGAAATCTTTCAACTCCAACTAAGACATGCTCATTAATTCATCTCATGAAGTCTATAGGCAACTCTACTCAATGAACTACAACATGAGGTAAAACGATGCACATAAGTCATTTCTATCAAGACCTAAACTTTTTCATGGACATGCATACAAGGAAATCATGGCCACACATAAACACACATTAGCCTTGCTATCTAGGCACACCATCTCCCCCTTGGAAGTAAGTCTATACAAACTCTTCTAAACATCATTCACACTAAGGACAACTTCAAAGCCTAACATATCAAGTCACAAAAGACCAAACAATATCGGAATCTAATAAAGCATGAAACACATATCGATTGTCACCTTAGGAGGTCACTCTTGATCATTTTTAGCTTGGAGAGCATATGACTTAATTTGCTTTCTCTCTCTTCCCCTAGCGGTAAGTACCGAGCAATTTCTCATTTTGTGGCCACTCCTACCACAAACATAACATCCTTCCATACCGGCCAAACATCTATCCTTATGTCTATTGTCACATCTAACACAAGTAGGAAATAGGGGTCTAATATCCTTTCTTTGAGACTTAGGGTTAGACACCCTTTCTAGGCTATGTCTTGGGGAATTCTTAGAAGGACCTTGTCCGGAGAACCTTTCAAGAGGAGAATTATCATCATCAATCCTAAACCTCTTTTTCTCCCTAAACCTTTCTTCAAGTTTCTCTTCCTCAATTTGATGAGCATAAATCATAAGGCGAGAAATATTCATACCATGATCAAGCATGGCCATACGACATTCTTCTACTACTAAATCGGACAATCCCGACACAAACTTACTCATTCTCGACCTAGGTACGGACACTAGAATTGGAGCATACTTAGACAATTGGTTGAACCTCAATGCATATTCCTTAACACTCATACCACCTTGCCTAAGGTTAATGAACTCAAGCACCAAAGCTTCTCTCATCTCTAAAGGGAAGAACCTATCTAGAAAGTCACTCTTGAACCCTTCCCACTCTATGGGACCCATTCCTACCGGTCTAACCTTTTTCCTGTTATTAAACTAAACTTGAGCAACCCCTTTGAGTTGATAAGAAGCCAACTCCACCTTCTCTACCGGAGTTACTACCACAAACTCTTCTATTAATTCAACATAACATACATAAATATGATTTAAAAGAAAAGAAAAACTTAAGTTTATAATTAACCTTACTCAACAAAGAATTCTACTTTAATTTAAAAATTAGAATACAAATAAAATTATGCTAATGAAAAAATAAACATAACATAAAACAATAGATAATACAAAAAATGGTTTTATAGATAATACAAAAAATTGCATGGAATCACATGAAGTAAAGGTTGAAAATGAGAACAAATGAAATATAAATAATATAAAATTAAAAAAAAAACTTTTAAAACATTTTAGAATAATAAAAATAAAATAAAAATTCAAAATAATAAAAATAAAATATAAATTAAAATGAAAAGAAAATAAAAAAATAAAATTAGAAAAATAATCAATTTATAATTACACCAGGTAATTATCATAATTTACCGTCCCTCCGTGTGAATCGAAAATTATAATTAGGTTTGCGGCGTTGTTATGATGTAATATAAGAGTGAGAGAATAAGAGCTTTTAGGTGACAAGTGCGCTTGTTTAGTCACCTATTCAACTAAATATTTTCCATGGCAGCATGCATGCGCTTTCGTGTTTGTCGTTATTTATTCCCAACTTTTGGCATCTTTCTGAAGAGTTTGTGATATTACCAATAATGAATTTAGTATTTTTAAAATATGGATATATTATTAAAAAGAAGAAGAAAAAATATGTTATGAGTATTGAATCCTAATTCTCAAGGGAAACAATTCAACATTCAATTAATTGTTGGTATTTTAACATTTTTGAAATATATACATAACTATCAAAAAACAATAAGAAAAAATTACGGATTCAAGTGCCTCAAATTTTACCTATATTCGCCCATGTTCAAGGTGATCCGACTTCCTTTGCCTCAAAAATTATTTCTTTTTTCTTGTTTGTCTAATTCGAGTTATAAATGAGTATCGTATAATTTAATTGTTTTATAAGTCATATAATTGCACTAATCTTGTTGTTTCAGTTTATGTGATATAATTAAAAAAATTGAAAGTTAATTAAAATTTTCATTGATGGGAACTTTTTTTATTTGTTTTAAAATATTTTAAACTGATAGTTTATTTTGACTTACAATACTTTTTATTAATTTCTAAATATTTAATTTTTATTTCAGAAAATGTAAAACATCATGACCAAATATAATCAAAATTTAGAAGTTTTAATTTTGAAATTTCAATTGTGTCATATAAATTGGGATAAAGAGAGTATTATGTAAATGAGTGAATAGTATAACAATTAGAAAAAAAAAATGAAGGTACTTGATGTGCCTTTTCTTTTCTTATCCATCTTGATACTGTTAGAGATTATTATTTTTTTGGTAGAATATGATAGGATAGGATATTCATGAGATTAGTTATTTTATTTTTAAAATAAAATAGATAATTTTTGTTGTTTCAAATTTTAAATGATGAGATAAGGTAATTTAAATTAATTAATTATTATAATTAAATATATGATAAAATAATTTCATGTTATTCCAACAAAATTGATTACTTCCTATTGAAAATTACCAGAAGCAATTTAGTTTTAATAGTAGTATTATAAAAAAATGTGGTGCAGTGGATAGAGCTATTGTTATCTTAACTAGAGAATATGAATTCGAATTCAGGATATAAAAAATCTTTAATAAAAAGCGCTTCTCCCTAAATAGAATTCTATGGGGAACAAAGCCAAATTAGTTGTGCTCCAATGTAAGTTTGAATTCATGACACTCATCAAAAATAAAAAATAAAATAAAATTTAACGAGTAAGTTTAGATGTTAAAAACTACATAATATAACAAATCTCTCTCTCTCTCTCTCTCTATATATATATAAAGGAGAATGTTAGACATGCTTAATGTCACTGCTTCTGAGGGCTAGAAAATTATTTATCTTTTTTATTGTGTTTTTTTGGCCATTTTTCAAATTTTGAAATACAAAAAATGCATCTAAATATTAAAGATAGTCACATTTAATTCTTTCTTTATCAATAGTCATTTAATTTATGTTATCATTAATGCTATTATTTTTTTTCCTTAATATTTCTCATTTTCTTCTTTTACTATTTTAATTTCTTCCCTAATGATATTTATATCATTTCTTTAAATCACATATTTTTCCTTTTTAGTTCTTTTTCTATTTTTATTTCTATATAATATAAAGTCTTTTTTTTTAAAAAAAAATTACGATTTTGTTACCCAAATATCATCATTTATGACATTTATAACATTTTCTTTAAGTCACTTCTCTTCTTTTCTTTATTCTTTTTTTTTTATTTATTCAATTCAAGAAATTTATATCTCTATTTAGTATAAAGGTCTTTCTTTTATCTTTTTTATTTATGTTTTTATTTCTTTATTTACTTTTAAAGTTTCACCTCCATAACTTATATCTATTAAACTTCTATTTTAAATAATATAATTAATTTCCCAACTTTTAAGTTTTCATATTCATAACCCCCAACTATTAAATTATTAAATTTAAGATACTTTATGATATTTCTTCATTTTTGTCAATAAATTCACAAGTTTTTTGTTTCATGAAATTTCAACTCAAGATTATTTTTTATATTTCATTGTTCTTTGTAGTATAATTCTATTATCAAATCCATGTGTTAACTTGACATGATGAAGAAGACTCTTGAATGTTGATTAATTTGACAAAAAAAGTATCGGCCAAGAGCTCAAAAAACTAGGCACTTATTTTGTATTCTTATTTTTATCTATTTTCTTATGATAAGATTCTTAGGAAGATGTGTGTTTGTGTTTGTGTTTTCTCCATGTAATTTCTTTAGTTTGAATTTGTATAATTTTTCATTATTGCAAGTTTGTATTTTTGTTTAGATGCAAATTAGTTATTGTAACTTTGTGTGTAATAATACTAACTACTAACAAATGTTCAACAATATTATAATACAAAAAAATATTTATGTTTTTTTTTAAAGATTCCTCTATTTTGTCCATATAAAATCATATTTTTTTATTTCATAAAACTCCTACTCAAGATTATCCCTTTTATTTCATATTTAAAATCATGTTTTTCATGGTTTGATATTGTAATACATGTAGACTCAATAAAGAAGACTCTTAGCTATTGATCAGTTAGTCAAAGGGAATGTTGACAAGAACTCAAAAATTGTACATTGATTCATTAATATTTTTTTCAAAAAAATAAAAAATCTATTTTCTTATGATTAAGGTCCTAATAAAGGTGTATGCATTGTGTTCTTTCTATGTAATTTCTTAAGTTTCGAAGGTAAGACCATTTTGTTTGTACATTCGTTAGACGGAAATTAATTATTGTAACTTTGTCTTATGCTAATTACTATCAAGGTTCAAACATTATTATTGATAGATTAGAAAATTTAAATATATATATATCAAATGTTGAAATATGACCTTTTCTATGATAAATTTTTTACGGTACAAAGAGCCATTTATGTTTCTTATGATTAACATCCTCAAAAAGATGTGTTTTTGTTACCATAAAAAATTACTATTAAGTATGATAGAGGAAGGAAAAGAGAAAAAGAAGAAAAAAAATAATAAATATAAAATAAATACTACAATAAAAGATAGAGGCAAAATTAAAAATATGAATATTTATTTAGACAATGATGAAAAATAAGAGAAAAAATAATAACAATTAGTTGAATAAAATCGACACCTCTCTTTGGCCAAGAATCCCATTTGTTTATTTATTTATTTTCACTATATTTCTATTTATTATTATTGTTGTTGTTGTTATTATTATTATTATAAAAGAATTGTGTTAATGACTATTCCTACAGACATTTTTATTCTTTATTGTAAAAATCTGAATGTCTATAAATAAAGATATTCTAAGAATTTTTAGGAATGATCACATTAGAGTTTGAAAAATTGTGCATTAGTTTCATTTTTTTTTCTTCATTTTCTTAATAAGAATGATATTGCATTATTTATTTATTTATATTCTCTCCACAATTTTCTTTGTTTTATATTTTATACAATTTTTTTTTTAAATCTAAAATAACAACTTTTGATTTTGTTGGAAGTCATATAACTATTGACCAAACATTTCTCTTTGTGAAATCACTTGAACATCGGGATATATATATAATATATATGCACATATTATAAATATTTCTTCTATCAGTATCATATTTTAATAAAATTATTGATATTTTATCATCTTTTTAACCGTGCGAAGCATGGATAATTTTCCTAATTTTGTTATATATTTAAGGCACATAGCTATAGTATATTTTATTTATTTATTGTGAATCTATTTAAATATTAAATAGCAAATATGCTGTTATATGCTTAATCATTTATTTTTAGACATGTTTTATGGTCACTATTCCTTATTTATCATCTCCAAAGCTTTCTCTTTCAAATCAACTTTTTTTTTTTTTTTTTAAATTTCATTCCAATTTATAAATATACATTTGTCTTGTTTGTTCAACATCTTTCTCAATTAGTCATGGCCTATTGGTTAATATACATGTATTTTTGTATAGACATATTTTAATTCAATGTATTCATTTGTATGTTAGTTAAATATATATGTGTATTGTAGTATTTTTATTTTCACTTAGTCATTGCCCATTGGTAGTATCCATGTTTTTTTTTGTATATATTTAGTTAATATCCATGTAATTTTGTATGTATATATATTAAATCAATATATTCATTTGTATTGCCCATTGATTAATATTCATGTAATTTTTTGTAATATATTTAGTTAACATCCATGTAATTTTGTATGTATGTATATTAAATCAATGTATTCATCTGTATTGCTCATTTGGTTAATATTCATGTATTTTTTTGTATACCCTGTTGCTGAGAGTATCATCTCATAATGCATTCTGTATTTATATGCAGTAGTAGTATAACATACTGAATCTAAATACCTATTCATCAATTGCCAGAGATCATGTTTCCATTTTAAATCCTTATTTTCTAAAAGAAGTGTAACTTCTTTTTTCTCATTTAAATCAAATACCTTTGTACTTTCTTCATCCACTAATATTGTGGAATAGGTTGGAGGAGTATATCCTTATTTTGCATGGATTTTATAAAATCCATGAATTCCTTATACATAGGATGGTTATATTCAAACCTTCCTCACTTGTTGGCGTACTAGTTGAAGCTATTAATTGCTTATTCCTTATTTGAGCAAGAATATGACCTCCTCGTCCTCCTGTTCCTCGTCCTCTTCCTCTCCTTGAAGGGGGCCATGATGGCCTCATTCCTGAAACCAATAAAACTTGCATTAGTCGAGATATTCTCTAGTAAGAAAATCAGGGAGACTATTATCTTCTCCTTTCTTATAATGAATTTAAAAATCAAATGGTGCTAATAAAGCTTGGCATCTTGCAAACATTTGTTTAGAAACATCATGTTTACAATCTTTATTAAACATGAATTTAGCTGCTTGACAATCAGTTTTTACTATAAACCTTTGATTATAAAGATCTCCTTGAAACTTCAGAACGCTTTTTACAATAGCTAAAATTTCTTTAGCTACTGTGGCATAATTCTTCTTAGCTTTTTTCCATTTCCCTGAATAAAATTGAACAATATAAAGTCTTTTATTATCAGGATAGTATTGGGTGAGGATACCCCCATATCCTAGATCTGAAGCATCTGTTTCAACTGTCTTTTCCCAATTTGGGTTAGCCAAAGTAATACATGGAAGGTTTTTAACCTTTGTCTTAATTTTCTTAACAGCTTCAGTATGATCTATTGACCAAAATTTTGGGTTGTTCTTAAGCCTGTCATATAATATAGCCGTATCAAGGGCTAAATCCTTTATGAAAGGTGCTACATAGTTAAGACTTCTAAGGAATCTCTGCAATTGAGTTTTGTTAGTAATTTCATCAGGAAATTTAGAAGCAAATTCAATACTTCTATTGATAGGACTTATATTTCCTTTCTCAATATTATGACCTAAAAATCTAACCTTAGTTTGAAATAAAGCCATTTTTGGAGCAAATATAACCAGACCATTTTGAATAATAATTTTCTTAAATAACTCAAGATGTTTAAAATGAGTTTCTATATTTTTTGAAAATACAAGGATATCATCTATATAAACTATGATAAAATTACTATAAGGTATGAAAATATCAGTCATAATTTTTTGAAATTCTGACGGAACGTTCTTTAAATCAAAAGGCATATCGTTCCATTCAAATTGACCCATAGGGACATTGAAAGTTGTTTTAAATATATCAGATTCATTTATTTGAATCTGCCAATAACCTGACTTCAAGACAAATTTAGAAAATATGAGAGCATCATAAACTCTATCTAATAAATCTTTTTTATTAGGAATAGGGTACCTGATCCAACACAATGATTTATTAAGTGGTTTATAATTAATAACCAACCTTGGGGCACCTCTTTCTTGTTCAGCGTGCTTATTAACATAAAAAGTTGTACAAGACCATGAAGACTTGGAATGTCTTATTAGGCCTTTCTGAAGTAGAGATTCAATATCTTTTTTGCATAATTCCAAATATACAGAATTCATCTGGCAAGGCCTTGCCTTAGTAGGAATATTATCCTCAATGAAATCTTCCTCATATGGAAGACTAACAACATGTTTTTTTTCTATTCCAAAAAGCATTTGGATGATCTCCACAGATATCAAGAGAGAACTGGTTTTGTAAAATCGCAATCTTATCCTGTAATTTAGGATTCTGTAGAATTTTATCAATTTCTATACTATTAATTTCACCTTTAAGAAAGTTCATTTGATTATTTTTCGAAATTATTTTTGAAGTTAATTCATTTATCATCCTGGTAAAAGGTTTAGTAATAAATTCTAAAATAAAAGGTCTATTATTCCAAGTACCTATAATTTTTTCATTATTCCAATGAGTAAGTGAAAAAATATAATTTATAAAAGGTACTCCCAAAATAATTTGGTTAGTAATGTCTTTAACCAAAACAAAACTTTGAGGGACACAATTTTTTCCTTTGCAAATAAAAGCTTTAGATAGTTTAAATTCAATATTCATTTTACTATCATTTGCAGATCTCAAACTATGAGTAGTGTTATGAAAATATCTTGAATGGATAAGTCCTTCTTGAATACAATTTAAATCTGCAGCACTATCAATAAGAGCAATAAATTCTTTTTTATAATTATAATCAATGAGAAGAGTAATCTTTGTATAAAACTTTTGAAAAGTAGAAGCTTTAAGGCTTTGCAAAAAATCTCCTTTGGTATTACCAAAATTTAGATTTTTAAGAAAATCTAAGTTATTACTTTCTCCTTCATATGAAGAAGAAGATTTTGAATTATTACTCAAATTTTTTCGTGTCTCGATACTATCTAGTCTAACCTCTATGATGACATTTTTTTCTTTGAGGTGCTAAATGTCTTCTTTGAGATTATTAATCTCTTGTTTTAAATCATTGATGGTAGTAGGAGAGCTTATGAGCTTTCTTCTTTCCAAAAGAAGATTCTTGACCTCCGCCATGGTATATGAACCATCCTTGGTTGGAATTTCCTCTAGAATTTGATTCTTAGAGATAGATGTTGTATTACTGATTTTATCAATGATTTGAGCTCTTATTTCCGGATCCTTTACCATTTGTAAGAGTTCTATTATTTGTCATTATCAATGACATTGATACTCAGTTCCTTAAACTGGGAATAGATCTTATAAAGATCATCTTCCTCTCTTTCTTTATCACATTTCAGTCCTTGTTGACAAGGTAGACAATCATCTTCTGAAGACATATAATCTTCTTGGTGAAGAGCTTTAAGGTCTTCACTAATGGATGATTCTTCTTGGCTACTATATTCTGAATCTGATTTTTCTGAGTCAGAGTTGAGCATAATCTTATACAGAGAATCCTTGATATTATCTTCTATATCCAGGCTTTTGATCTTTTCTTTGACCCTACAATCCTTTGCGTAGTGGCCAAATCTCCCACATTTGTAACAAGTATCGGATTTCTCAAATCTACGTTTAGATTTATAAAATCTTTTGCTGTTTTTCCCTTCTTTACTCCTTATTTCTTTTCTTTCAATTCTCTTCCTTTTCCATTCCTTATAATCTTTCTTGGAATACCTATTTCTGGAAGAGTGCTTTTCTTTCTTAGAAGCAGTTTTGGGAATATCTAGAGCAAATTGTTCACAAAATTCTCCCAACTGTTGTCTTTCATTAAGTCGATGTCGTTTTATTTGTTGATTTAACTTAATTTCATTGCATAAGGACAATCCTTCCTGTACGCAAGCACTTATCAATTTTCCATATGTATAATTCTCATAGTTGATACAATGTCCATCTCCTCTAAGAACTTTTCTAACTCTTTCAGCAAAAAGAGCTGGTAATCCATCAATAAATTTGGATTTCCAATGAGTGCTATTACACTCTGGTAACTCCATGACTCTACTGAGGAAAACATCTTTATAGAACCTAAAAGATGTAAGAGTCTTACATCTTAGATTTTGAAGCAAGGTTCTTATGGTCTCACTATTATCTGACCAACGTCTTGAAAAATGCTCTATAATATTTAGAACCAAAGTATAGACCGCATTTTGAGTCATCCCTTGATCCTCTTGCTTGACTGTCAAGAGAATTTTATTTCTTTGATCCTGATTGAGATAGTTATCCCACCAACCTTTTAATTGGCTCGTGAAACTTGCTGCTATCATATCCGCAATAGTTTTATCACTATTTTTGTTTGTCTTACAAATAGTACTATACATGAGCATTCTATGTACTGTTGTATAAATTTGTCTATCTATGTAGCCATCTATGTTCCATTCATAGATTTCTTTTCCATTATAACTATTAGTTATAATATGTTCATGCTCTTCCAGTAGAACATCTTGAGGAGTAGGCCTAGGATAGTAGAACATCCTTTCAACTGGTTTTCTAGCATATTTTTCTGATATCGTATTGATCTCATCAGAAAATTCTTTGTTACCACTACTTTCTCCTCCTGAAAGATTATTAATCTTTAGAGGTTTAAGGTTATTACCTTTGAAAGTTTTTTCTAAGAAATTTTCTAAATCAGAAAAGTCCTTTAACTTAAAATCTCCAATTTCCGAGGGATGTTGAATACTCGGCTGAGCAATCTTACCTTTCCCTTTTGTATCAAAACTGGATTGAGAAAGAAGTTTATCAACTTTATCATGAAGAGAGATAATATGATCGCCTAACATACTCATATAAATATTTGTATAATTATGCTACTTAATCATAATATTAACATGATGAGTAGTAACTAAAGCAGTATTATCTTCAAATAATTTTGAAAAAGCATTAAAATGTACAGTCTTATCATCTTTATTAATTTGGAAAGATTGTAGTGGAGGAAAAACTGATTTAGTAATTTCTCCATTACTTAAAGTAAAATCTTTTTCTATTACAGAAATATAATTATAAACATGTTTATCCATAAACCAAGAAACAAAGGCTATTAAAACATTTTGTTTTGATTCACTAAGATCTTTATAAAATTCTTCTTGAAACTTAATTTGTTCTTTTTTATTAAAATTGTTGAAAAACCATTTTCTAAAAGGTTTCCATCTAGATTCCTGAAATTCTTTAGAAATCTTTTCTCTTGCTAGTGATCCTGGAGTAAAATCAATAATTTTGTCAGGCATCATAAAGCAATTTATGTAGATAACCCATCTAGGAAGTTCATTTCAGATTCAGTTATATCTAAATTTGAGCTAGGTCTAGCAATATTATTTTTATCAATTTTTATATTATCACATCTAAAATATAATACAGGGGAGATATATAAAAGGAATTAGATCTAGTAATTCTAGAGGACATGCTACTATTTTCAATTCTATTAAGCAACCTAGGATCAGACAATTTAATTTTTACAGTTCCATCACTCAACTGTTCAATTTCTGAAATCTCCTCATTAATATTATTTTTAGGAAGTGTAGCTCCCTCAATGACTCATTCTTGTGGGAAATCAATTTCTTTTCACTTAATAGGCCTCCGAGTAACTACGTTAGATTTTTCAAAATTAGTTTCTATTAAATAGTTTCATTTTTGAAATCAATAACTTCCCACATGGGATTCAAAGTATGCAACAGTTTATAATAAATTCTATAACAAATACATACAACTTCAGTTCCAGGCATATAATCATAACCATGAAGCTTAACATTTAACATAAGAGAACTTAATGAATTCTCATCTTGTAATGAAATTTGCAAATTAGGATAAGCATTAAAATAAACTAGTCCATAAGCTAGACTTGTTTGAATAGTCCCTATAAGGGACTTTTTTCAATTCTGGTTTCTACCATCTCTTAAAGCTGCTATAAAACTTTTAGGTAGACCACGTAAAGTAATGGGCTTAAATGCCACCTGTACTAATTCCATGGCTATGATACTACTAGAGTCGTATCGCTGGGCCTATTTTAAGGGTCTTTTACAAAATTAAGTAATTCTGGCAAGGTTATGAAAGCTTCCATTATCCGGGTCCGCCTTTTAGGGTAATCCAACGGATTATACCGGGTCTGTCCTCACACAAGGTAATCCAACATATCTTTTGGACAGCCTTTCACGAATATGCCTGAATTACTTTCTTTAGACCTTAAAACTGCCGTTTAAATCGTCTTCATATGAACACAATGCCATTTAATTATAATAACTTAGTATGATACAGCTCCACACAAACAAATTAGCCTATCATTTAGGCTAAATCTTAAGAAGAAATAAAAAGAAATATAAATAGTACCTGTGAGAAAAACGAAATTTCACCACCTTTGTTCCACTCAAACTGAAAGCTTTTATTCAAACTCTAGAAATATTACAAGAAAAGTAAGGTTCTAGAGATAGAAAAGGGGTTTTTCCAAACCTGCCTCTCTACTACAACTTACATCCTCTTATATAGAGGGAAAAAAAACATAACAAATAAAAAGGTGGCCCACAATCTTTACAATGGCCAATAACAAAGAGATAAGGCCGACAAACAAATATGACCTTCACACCTACAACATGTGGCCGACATAACTTTTGGTGACCACTAAGCTCTATTAAAGATAAAGACTTTTATTAAAGTCTTTTGTCGTATTATCATCTAGTAGAGTTTATCTTCACATCTTTTCTTTACCTTTGCATGTGGACTTGTCGGAGGATTCCTCCACTTGCTCTTGGAATTTATTGAAGAGAGCATCAATATCAATTTCTTCTGTACTATGATCACTTTGAGCTTCTCCCGCCAAACAGACTTCATCGTCATGATTAGTATGACTAGCTGATGTCATAGAAATGTCATCTCCCATCTCTATATCAAGATTTTTTATTAAAATTTTTTTTGGCTTCCTCCATGTATAAGGCTATAATTTCTGATTTGGATATCATGCCTTAGCTTTCTTCATTTGAAGTTTCCGTGCAATTTGTTTAAACGAACTAAGAACATCATCTTGTGGCCTTGATATTTCCTGGACATGATATTTATTAATTGTATCATTTATTAAATTCAAGATCTCCTGTCCATGAAGCTTGCCTTCTAGGTCTTTAAATTATCAATTTACTCCAAAACTTTGTATAAAAAGTCCTTTGTAAGCAAGGAAATCCTTCAGAAGTATTATTAACTTCTACATTCCATTTCATAATCCATGGAATCGAAAATTCTATAAAAAAGAACATTACCGCCATCCCTTCGAAGAAGATATTATCTTGCTCCATGCTTATAAGCTTTGGGGATATGTCCAACCATTCTAAATATAATTGCTTATACTGGTTTGGCAAAATTTTTATTGAGGGACCGTATAACATCCACCATTTGCAAAACCAATTTGGAATTGACTGAGTAAAAACATTAGGACAAATTTTTATAAACCATGAATGCTTTCTATTAGCATTCTCATATAACAAAGCTTTATTAAAGCTATCAACATAATCCCAGTAATTGTATTTTACTGCAATTTTTTGCTCCGAATGGATATAATCCTTTTCTTTTAGGGGGCTCATACTCCATTCTTCTGGAGAATAGCCATTATCATCTAATAGCAATAACATAAGTTTGTTGTTTATAATGAAATTACATATTAATAAAGTTGTATACGAAATGATTTTTTTGCCTCTTAAATTGGCCATTAGTTCATACAAATGTGTACATATTTTATGCATAATGATTTTTATACCTGGATATTTATTTATTAATAAAAAAAAAATACTCCATAAGCAAACAAAAACTCTTGAATAGGTAATTATGTATTGTTACTTAATAATGGGAAGTTGAGAGTTTGAGGGGAATAATTAAAGGCCAGTCAGTTACAATAATAAAAATCACTTTATTTAGTGCATTACAATTAGAACTATATCAATATACTTTATAAAAAATTATTTACTGATACTTTAAATATAGCAAGATCATGACATAAATTATAGTCATTTTCGGTAAATATGAAATTTATAGCTATTTCAATTTAATAACGCTAAAATTATAGTCATTTTTGTAAGTTGATCTTAATTTTATGTGTTTCATTCTGAATTCATTCCGGCCCAAGGCGAAAAATAAATAAATTATGAATCGTTATTTCTTATACATATATAATTATTTTTTAACTATTGTCAGTATAATTAACTACTTATGAGGAAATCAATAATTTTATTTATAAAGATATAATAATGAATTCAATAAAGTTGAAATTAGTTGGGATAGTCCGTTGTCAAATTTCTACGTCAAGACTGCCACGCTAGCAAATTTCGCGGCAAAATTTGGATCTTAACTCAAAGCTTTTACCCACGTGTCCGCTAATGTGCGCCAACGAAGGTAGGCGGGCGAGGCTTTTTGAAAAAATCTTTTTTTCGGAACTATTGTAAATGCTATGTAGATACTATCCGTTATATTTTTGGGACATTGGTGCTCCTACCGTTAAAAAACTAGAGCATATATACCTTTATACTAACGGACATACATGTATCATAATCTTATCCACCGATCCAACATTTATTAAATATCAGATTGGCGAATAAGATCGCACCACGTGTCACTATTTAGTCTTCCATTAGAATGAAGGACATATATACTCTAGTTTTTGGATGGAGGGGCACCAATGTCCCAAAAGTATGACGGAGGGTATCTGTATATCATTTATGATTATTCGGAGGTATATTTGTCCCTTTTTCCTATTTTCTTTAATTTACATTTTGATAAAGGGAAAAAAGACAAATATATCTCCGAACTATCGTAAATGATATGCAGATATCCTCTGTCATAGTTTTGGGACATTGGTGCCTCTGCCGTCCAAAAACTAGAGCATATATACCCATTAATTAGAAATAATCTTAGCCCTTTAATCAGTGACGGATCCAGGATTTGTGTTCGGGGGGTTCGAAAATAAAAGTATAAACATGTAAATAAGCCTTTAGAAATGGGAACCTTGAATTCATTTGGATTTACAACCACACTTCTAGCACGTCTTTTTTTAAAAAAAAAACTAAAAAAAAACAGAACTGAAAATTAAAAAATAAAATGCTATCACAGGGATTCAAACTAGTGACATGAAGCTTAATTTCAAAGGGACTTGCCACTGCACCATCAATTTCTCCTTGATATTGAGGGGGTTCAAAATATATATATATATATATATATCTAAAAAAAAATAGAGAAAATTTACTTTATATAATCTTTTTTGGAGGGGGTTTGGTTGAGCCCTGAAACGTCCGCCCCTGCCTTTAATTAATGCGTAAATGATCGACTTAACGATTTAACTTCACCTGCGTGACAAGGATGAGCAGATACAGTTGTATTATCGCGTGTGTGCCGTGTGTCATATCATCGACGTGCATAACCACTGTCTGTACACTTGTAAGTTGTCGAGCTATAAATAAAAATGTCGTCCTATGAAAAATTGAATACTACTAATAGGAGTTTTAAAGAAAAAAACCCAAATAAATATAACGGTTGGAGGAAAAAAGTGATGGCGGAATGTGTAGGAACAAAAGTTGGACGTTCGAGAAAAGGTTGCATGAGAGGTAAAGGTGGTCCAGAAAACGCGTTATGCACATATAGAGGAGTGAGACAAAGAACATGGGGCAAATGGGTAGCAGAAATAAGAGAACCAAATCGCGGAGCACGAATTTGGTTAGGCACTTTCAATACATCAGTCGAAGCAGCCAGAGCCTATGACGACGCAGCGCGCCGGCTTTATGGTTCTGATGCGAAGCTCAATCTCTCACAAGAATTATCAATAATTTCTTCTGACACAGAAACGGAAAACATAATCGGGGAATGTTCAGTACTTGAGGAAGCATCCATATATAAAGATGGAAACGGGCAGTATTTGGAGTGGGATACGCCCGCGCCTAATTTGCTTGGCTTGGATTTTCATGGAGACGCTACATCTTTCAATTGGACTGATGAACCTCAAATGATGTATTTATTTTGACTGTTTTTTATTCTAACATCCTTACTGTTTGGTTTCAATTTTCTTCTTCCTTTTCATTTTAAATTGTGGGCAGAAAAAAATAGAAAATTGATGTAGTTTCGAGTTAGTATTGTTAGTTAGTAGTTTTGTTATGCTTTTTCATTTTTGTTATTTCTTTCTAGTTAGAAATAGTATTATTGGTCGACGGGTATTATTACTTATGTTTGTTGTGTAAGATGGAACGTTAGTTAAAGGTTATTGTACTGTGTGTATTGGATTTTGTTTTACTGTGTATAATAATTAATTAATTCAATTTTGGAAGTGATAATCTTACAAATATTTTACAGAGCTTTTACCTAAAGCGGAAGATATTTTTATTTTTATTATTACAGAGAAGAGCAAAAACATTTGTTGAGAAACTTATTTCTAACAAAATACGTTATCACAACTGTCTATGATGAAAAATATGTTGATAATTTTAAAATTTAGTGGAAAGAGGGATGGATCAATTTATAAAATTGTACATGTCTTTTCACTATCAAAAACAAAAGAACAGCGGAAATAGTAAAAACAAGGACAAGATAAAACATAAAACTTATTCTTCTATTAAAATCTGTGTTTGTCACGTGTACAAACCACGAGTTAATAGCAGACATGGGTTTAGCAGTAGCTAAACCAATGTCCACACCTATGGAACTAAACCTAAAACTCGCCACAACTGAGTTTGATGCCAACATAACATAGATTGTCATTTCATTGGAAAGAAGATACAAAATGACTTACTTGTTACTGATTATTTGCCATCAGAACTAAAGCACTTGGGAAGAGTTTTCCTCATTGCCCAAGCGAGGAATGAAGAATATCTCCTAGCTTGAAGGGGCGTTTAAAGAATTAAACAAGTGTACTGTGGATGTAAATTGATGAATTGGTGGTGTCACAGTTGTACAGTTAGTTAGTTAGGACCAATCAGTAAATTGGTTAGAAGAGTTAGTATGTTGAGTTGGTTAGACCACATCATCATTGTGTATGTATATCAATGCACATATCATATTTTGTAACTAATTCGAGAATTCTCTCTGTTGACCTTCAAACACATTATTGTTGATTCTTAGATATTTTCATCATTCTGTATATTCATAAACATGACATTTCATATATTGTCCAATACACAAATTGCAAGAGATTAATTTTATACTTGTTACAATTAGAACTCAAATTCATCACATTTGTAGCTTAGTTTTGGCTAGTTCTGATCATTAGAGTTGGGTAATTGTAATTCCAAATCAACTGATTTACTCAATTGTTTATTTACTTCAATATCCTCTGCACTTGTCTCCATCTTTTGCCTCACAAAAATCCATATAGCCTAGCCACTACTATGATTGACCCTACAACTCTGATATATTTCAAAAAATTATCAAACATATGCTAATTTTTTTTACTAAAAAAAGTTATAATTAGCTAATTAACTATATGAAAAGAAAGTGTGTGGCTTTATATGCGCTTACATTCCAAGGTATAATTTTTCACAAAGTAAAATTCAACTGAGAAATGCAGAAATAACCAACAACAACGGATTGAACATCGAGACGTATAAAAGATCTTTTTTCTCAATGCACCACGAGTTAAGGAAAAATACTAATGACGTAGTCACAGTTCCCTGTTTGCAACATTAAATAAAACTTATCATGATCATAAACAAATTACTATGATACTTTCTAATCTTTCTTTAATTAATCAAAGAAAAAGTGAAATTTGCAACTTGATATTAAATAGAATAAGTTATCCATGATTTTAGCATGTTAAATTATACTCCCTCTATTCTAATTTATGTGGATTATTCATTTTTTTTAAGTTAAATTTGTACATGAAATCTTTATAATTTTTTAATAAAATTTATATATTTATAAACTACGTAAAAAGTACTAAAAGTCACAATAATTAAAAATTATATGCAAAATTTACGGTAAAAAGTAATTCTTTATGCCAATGAACCATGCATATTGGTTCTTATCCGATAAAATAAGAAGAAAAAGAAGAAGTAAGATTTCGATGGTATAATTATAGGAAACTTACGTAAATTCCACTATGCCTCTTGAGATTTTCATGAATCTTTGATACATGTCAAATTTAGGTGTAATTTGTAGATACATTGACATCTTGCTTGCCTCTCTCCCATCCCTCACATGTATACAATGTATGCATCTAATATGTATCTAGTGTGATTCGCATATATCTGAGATACATACGAATCTAGCTCTCCTCCCTCCCAAATCTCGCTCACCTCTCTCCCTATTTTTGTATATCTGGTAGCAAAAATGCATGTATCTAAGTGTAAAATATATTGAAAATTCTTAATTAATGATAAGATACGTAATATTTTAAAAGTATAGGTAATACTAATTTATATGACAGTTTAGTATATCTAATAATTATGTAGGTTTCCCATAATTATATACAACAATTATGGTTTAAAAGCATAAATAGAACGGACCTTATAACCTGCACCCGCTAGCCTTTGTAAAGTCGATATTTCTATCGAGTATCGGCAGGACAATTGGCACAGGCCTACAGTCGTTCTAATCCTCAATATGATTCTAAATTGTTCATATCCTTTATTTAACCGGTGGTTTCTATGTCATAATCAGACTAAAGTTTCATTAAAGAATCTTTTTATATGGTAGAACCTCTTCCGAAAATATAAGATTTTTATTAAGCCGATTGCCACCTAATTACTGAAATACTACAATTAGTTATTTCAAGATGGAGAAAATAATTTCACATGCAACGTATAAAAAGTAAGGAAAACTTTTGGTTGAGTGTAATTATTACTCCCTTTGTCCCATATCAATTTATGTGAAAATTTTGAGTCAAAACAGTTTAAGTTTGATCAAGAATTTGCTTATGAAATTTTCATTTTTTTAAGTGAAATTTATATTTGTAAACTACTTAAAAAATACTATAAGTCACAACTCACAATATTAAAAATTCAAAATATTTAAAAGATATATGGATAAAAAATATTGTTGATTTGGTGGAGCATTTTAATAATTTTAAATTATGGTAGAGTGCTTTTTCCAATTCCAATTCCTTTCCTGCCTAGTTACATTTGTTTGGTGAATTACTTCTTTTCGTCAGTTGATGACCATTGATGTCATCTTTATTATTATTTGGCTTAATTGCCATTACTTTGTAATAACGTTGTGATGGTGTCCGTTGTTAGTGTTTCATGGCAGGGTATGTAGTGGTCAACTATGACCATTTCTTCTCCATATTATTTCACTTTTTATTTCTCTTTATTCTTGGTAATCTATGTAACTTCTAGGTCATTTATCTTCACTATTTACTACATCATTATCTTCATATTCATTGCTAGGAAGATATTCTCAACTATAAATAGTGGTGGTCTTCATTTGATTTAATAACATAAGAAAATATAGAGTGCATCAAAATTAGTCAAAAAAGAGAATTCTTATTAGTTGAAGGGAGATGTTCTTTTTGTGGAGCTTTGGACTCAACTCTTGTCCAAAGTTTGTTGACTTATACTTTGTGTTTAGGCTGTTCTATCCTGGAGGGGACAAGTCAAGAAGGACTATTGCTGGATTGGTGAAAACATTTGTTTCAGTAGGCTTGAATCTCCTTAAAGAGAGCGAGATATCCGCGCCTTTGCCCGAAGAGATTTTTATTTCTTCATTTTATTTTCAATTGTAATCTTGTAATTTTTCACTAACAGATAGATTTATTTAAATTTTGAAATTCAAAATGTATTGAGATATTTATCAGTTATCAGTTCATTTTATCAGTTAGTCCACGTCATTGTATTGTTAGTTGGTTAGAGTCAGTTAGGAGTTTGTTACACTACAAGAAAAACTCTTATTTAAGACCAACATTTAGGGACGAGCTGCTAATCCCATCTCTAAAAATATATGTATTGGGACGAGGTTATATTCTGGTCCTTATTTGTATATTCTATTGTGAAGATACTTAATCCGGTCCCTAAATAACATAATAACTGGTCCCAAATTCTAATAAAAAAACTTAGGGCGCAACTTTTAGCCAAAATTTAATACTAAAGTATAAAAAAAAACTTTTGTTTTTTTCACCAAAATTTAGGCGCTAGTTTTTTTAGCCAAAAAGGAAAAACCCTCCTTTGTTTTCTAAAACCTGATTGTAAAACGTAAAAGGCAAAAAAAAAACTCTTTGTCTGCTGGTCGCAACTTCCCTATAGCTAGTCGATTTCTTCATCAACAATCGATTGTTGTACTTCGCTCAACTACAACGTCCGACGGCCAATCTTAACATCAAAGTTTTTTCCATCGCAGCTCTTTCTTCTTCGTCGTATAGTTCTTGCGATCAGCTGCTCGGTGAAACAGATCGTATAGGTTTGCTTCTTCTTCTAATCAAGTTTCTATTGTTTCGAATTGCATAAAGTGTACATGGATTTTTTATTGTTTTATTTAAGTTATTCTGCTTCTTGTTCTTCCTATTTTCTAACATTAGGTAGGTTAAAAGTTTCTTACTCTGATCTGTTTTTTTTTTATGTACAATCAGTGAAAGATTATTGGGTTGAGTTTCTAATAGCAGTGACTCAATTTTGTTAACTGTTGTATGTGCCTAAAGATTCATATTTTGTATAGAGTGCATATTCTATTGAAAAGTCTAGTTATTTCGCTAAGAACATATACTAATTTTCTGTGTTACATGTAACTTTTATTTACATGTAATTTTTTGATTGTCTCTTCTATTTTATATTGTGTTTCTATTAGATTTCTTAAGTATCTGCTAATTACACCTTCTTGTAATTTGCTTTCTTGTTCGAGTTTGATTGTTGTTTTATGGCAAGTATAAGGATTCATGTGGTTTAGCCTAGTTCTATGTATCATTAGTTTAGATTTGTGTTTTGTCAAGAACTTTCGTCAATCATGTTTCGATTCCTCTTTTCTTATTTCATTCAGCTAGTTTAATTAAATGCATAGCTGTTTGTTCACTTTTCTGCTCAAGTTGATTCAGCTTCGTCCTTATTGCTCCATAATAGCCTGAAAATTTCCTAGTTCAACCTTTTCTTGCGATTTTGATCCTAACTCAGACGTCTACTTGTTAAACTATTGTTCGAATCTCTCTTTAGCACTTGTCTAAGTTCTGTTTCTTTGCTACCCGTTATAGCTTAGTATCTCGTGATTGGTTTTTAACATGACTTTCTGGTTCATATGCACTCTTTACGTGGTTAATGAAATAATTCATGGTTCCATTTTGTTTATAAAATCTAATTTTTTTAAGCTGATTCAAGGTTCTGTATAAGTTTGCAATTTGACAACTAACTGATTTGCCAAGTTTAGTTCTCTGTGGCTGCACGTGTGAGCTTCTTGTTGTTATTTCGAAGGTTATAGACTACATCTGACGAATTGAGTTGTATGTTTCAAGTTGCAACACTCTTGATTACATCTTTCTCTCCTTTAAGTTTGTTTATCTCTCTTCTCTTGGGGAAACACTAATTTTAGGTTCAAATAGTTGTTTGGATGAGTTGATAATGTTGTCATGAATATTTCAATGAATCTAAGTGTGTGATTGTTGTATTTCTGGCATGTTATTGTTACTAATTTGCGTCATGAGCTACTGTAAATAGAAATTTGGTCATGATTCATGTTACATGTTGCTATTTTGCGAGCGAAATAAGAACTAGACCTGTTACATGTAACTTTTAAAGTAAGATATACTTACATAATTGTAATGCTTATGTTAAGAAGGTGAGGCAAGACTCGCAAACAAATGTATTGTATCTATAAGGTCCATACCTTTTTCATATAACTTATTAAGGAAGAGAAATATGGGCGTGTGATAATTGCCGCTTCGTCAAATTTAAAGAGGAAGCATCATTATGAACCTGAAAAGAACAAAATTGATTTATTTAGCATTAGAATTTAATTCTATATGAATTTTCAGTGGCTTATAACTACATATGAGGTACTTTTGTGTTCCAGAAAGTTTTGCTTATGAATTTCGTGGGGCTAACTCCATGTGTGGTTCTAGCGATTATGTGTTCCAAAAAGTATAGAAAACTTTGTAGCTTGTAGCAATGAATATAGGATAACATTCTCTTTTTTGATTGCTCCTCTAAGTTGAAACATATAGTTCTGATAGGAAATTGTGATTTGTAATTTTCTTAGTTCTTTCTTTAGTATTGTTTTAAGATTCAAGTAAATCAACTATTTAGTAAAAATCTTTTTCTGCTTTTTGTATTTTATCTTTGAGGAGGAGGTGTGGAATGTCAACCATTTCCATTAAAAAATGACTAACCTATTGATTTTTAATCTAAAAAAAATGACTGATTTTTACTTTGTGAGTGATTTTTAGCTAGTGACTGAACCTATTGTTTACTGGTAATATCGAACAAATGACTGAACTTGTGATGCAGAAACAACTTAAGAAGTTGTTGACATCTCTAGTCCTTCTCTAGTTATTCCTCAATCGTAAGTCGGTGCCCTTCTCTATAGCATCCAACATGTAATTTCTCCCTAATCCATGTTTTCTTGCTTCTTTGAAGTAACAAAGATTCTGCTTGTACTGATAACTTCTTGACTCTCTCAAATTCCTTCCTCTCTGTTACACTTTCTACCTTTGCAAAAAAACATTACATCTGTTAGCTCTTTTTGATGAACTAAGTATGTATATTCTATGTAAAATCTCCATCTTAATTTGTGTGTGTATCTCAGCTGTGTATTTGTACTCCTTTGAAAAAATTTCAGTTTTGGGATCTCCAAGTATGGTAGATCATTCCCGCTTCAACTCAGCCTATCACTTGTTTCTGAAACTGCTTCCTTTTCTTCCTTTTAATTTTTAGAATTACTTCACTTCTAATATCAAACAAATGACTGTTTTTTTCCAGGTTCTATAGAGAAAGAGAGAGGACAAGGACCTAAAAAGTCTACCATCTTCACTAGTTAAGGAATGCAAACGATTTATAAGAACTTCGTGGTTGAGAAATGCACCCAAGAAGTTGAAACAAGTAGGAGTTTTTCAAACATGTATTTTTTACAAATCTGTTATGTTTTTAATTTTTTTGCTAGACTCTTATATTACGTTTAGTGCATCCAACTGCTATAGGAAAGGGTCTAAATAAAAAATCTGGATCTTTTAGCTCATCATTTTTTTTTCTTTCAATTTAGATGCCAAATATCTCAAGTAAGAAATTGTCATCTTGAAAACATCTCTAGCTAAGAATCCAATTTTTTTTTTTAAAAAAACAAATGTAAATATTACCATCAATAACACATAAACAATACACCTAAAGAGCACCTAATCTCATGACCATCTTCTAGGAAGAGTATCATAAGAGTTAAGCCTCCAACAAGTCACTAATTACACAATGAACTTTTGTATCAAACAACCACATTTATGAGCCTTTTTTGACTGTCTCACTACGTCTAATCTTATTACAAAATTCTGTTTAATCTGTGTAATTACTGTGTCTGTATTCATATTGATCCCCTGAAACACCTTCTTGTTTAATGCTATTATCCTTTAAGTGCATGCGTTGATCTTACTTTATGTAAGGATTGTTTCTCGTCACCTTCAAAAGGCTATGATTCTTGATGTACTATAGTCCTCTAGATAGCTTGAGGTGTAGTCTATAGTTCAATCATTTTCGCGATATGTGTCTTCTTTAGACTAATGAAATTTGTATTTTTCTATCTTACTTTATGCCGGGATCTATTTTTTATTTTTTGTACAGCTGCATAACGACACAAACTTTTTTCAATAAAAAATTGCATTGTTGCAACATTGCTGCCATCTTTTTTGTTTAAGTGTTTTCTGCGTTACTGCAACAACTGTATCATCTGTATAAAGAATGTGAGGTACTTTCACTTAGTGTTTCCTTGCGTGTCTTGCATAAAAAATGTGATTGCATATCATGTGGATTCATCATTTTATGAGGATTGTAGTTTTCTTTTCTTCCAATATCTCAAATACCTTGACATTCTGTTCCTTAATTGTCATTCTTTTGAAGTCTCAACTTCTTATCTATTCTGATGTTTCGTCTGTTATTTAATTTGTAAGATTCCAGCATTTTTCAATTACATTAATAATTTTTTCAACTTTCAGGCACATGTTCTAAAATTTAGAATAATTCTTTTTCTCCATTCACCACATGCTAATATCAGAAGGGACAAGTCTGGAACAATCTTTGGTAGTACATTTACTGGTGATATTCTAACAGTTTCATTTTATGTTCCAGTTCCGCCTATCCCAATGGGTTCTTTTATAACTAGAAATCCTCAAGCTAGCGAAGTACAATTCAAAACTCGGTGGATAAATGATAATGAGTCTGTTCCTCTACCTTTCATTTTTATCTACTACAAAGTTCGAACCCGTATTTAGTTTTTAACCCACACATTTGTGCTCTTATAGATAGGACAACCCATAGAGCTGGCTCTTGAATATGTAATAATAATGGTTAGAAATGGGGGAAAAGATATAAAAGACAACTTAGAATTGAAACAAATACAAAGTGATTTAATTGGACGACAACCTGCATTTTCTAGATCAATGCAATCACATTATTTTCTGCCAGCTTCCTCTGTTTTATTGTTTTATTATGAGGCCTTACCAACTTCTTCATCGACTTCAGTTATACCTGCATCATATATATTTGTATCAGCACTCACTAAGTGCTTCAACAGTCAATTCAATTGGGAGTTCAGGAAAATTAACACATAGAGGAATGATACTCAACACATCCTAGTAGAAAGAAAAATCGACCTCCCACAACTTGAGCACCATAGGATAGTCCTTCGATGTGTAAGGCCCGACTTATAGGATCTGATCCCTATCCTTTGTGGATTGGAATTTGAATATGAAATATCGTTGTGGGTGCAACATTAAGAACATAACTACAGAACTTTTGTAATTATGTTAGGCTCTGTTTTTTATTTTCTGCACAACTGTATAACGACACAAACTTTGTTTTAAAAACTTCTGCATATACTACTGTCAACTTCTCTGCTTTACCATTTTCTGCCCAGTTGTTCATCCAGAACGTGCCCATTTTCTATTTTATCATTGCTACAAAGTTGTTTTACTAAATGTTATGTAGTTATTGTTCATCAAAGTTAATGTTGGATTCTTGATTAATGTATCTGGAAGTTTTTCTATTAGTTTTTCGTATTTCTTGCAGCTTTTTTAGATGTTTCGAGATATCACTTGACAAAGACTTAGCATTATGTTTTGTGCCCAACTTTTGTTCATCCTTCACCGAAGATACAAGTTTTGAAGTTTACACTAACTCATTAATATTAGTTTTCTATGAATGTTATGCAAAACCTTGAATGTTATCTATGTTTTTTGTTAATTAAGCAAATATTGAAACTAACACCATGGGATATTATAAATTTATGGTAATCAATCGCAGTCTTTATTTCTATCGTCCTGCCTCCTCTCTCTATATCATCCTTCTTTTTTGTATCCAGATTTTTAGTGGTAATTAATTTGATATTCGTTGATGAGTATAGATTCTTGTGATATCAATATTTGTATGATCAGTGGTGGTCAATTAGAGAAAAATATTGTTGATTGTCTTTAAAGGTCAATATACAACCAAAATTGTTGATCATCTATAAAGAATAATCTAGGACTAGAAATGATGTTCTTCTTTAAAGCTATTTTAGGACCAGGTTATTGTTCGTTTTTAAAACTTCTCTATGACCAGTTTTTTATGGTCGCTAGAGCTATTCTAGGAGAAGATTGTTAATGGTCTCTAATGCTATTCGAGGACGAGGTCATACTCATCTCTAATGATTTATTAGGACCAGGTTGTGGAAGGTCGCAAAAGATGTTTAACGACCTTAATACATAGATATAAATGACCTATTTGAGACTAGATATCTAGTCTCTAAAAGGATTTCACGACCAAAAATTTTCTCGTCTCAAAAACCATTCAGGGACTAGTTTTTTCAACTCATCCTTATTGACCAATGGCGATGGCAATTTTTAGGATGGGTAACGACCAGATTTTTCTGGTCTCAATTGCGCATTTGGGACCAGATTTGCACTTTCAGGGACTAGATTTCCCTTTCGCAGAGACTGTTTTGTTTTTGTAGTGTTAGCTGTAGCTTTCAGTGTCAGTTAGTTTAACTTTCATTATTAGTTCTATAAATAGATTAACTCATGAGTTGTAAATCTCAAGTTGTTCAATTCAATACAGAGAAATTCTTCTCCCATCTTCATATGCTTCTCCAATGGAGATTGCACAATATTCACCATTTTTGGTAAATTCTTCACTTTCTAATTCATCAATTTGACATGATATCAGAGCGAGGCTACTCTCATTAGATCTTTCGATCTATTCTCCAATCGATCCATCGATTTCTCCAAATTTTCTTTCGTGTTCATCGCGAATCTGCAATTGAGGATTTTCTGCATTGTACTGAGGATTTTCTGCATTTGTACTCCCCTGATTCGACATCATCACAGTCACTTGTAAACTCAATAATTCTCTGTATTTGATTCATCATGGTGGAATCCACAGATCACATCACCATTTCGACAAGAAACAATACAATCGATATAAGTAGTCATCTGTACATTCATCCATCTGATAGTTCATCAGTTTGTATTCGAGGGAGTATGTTATAGGTCATGGAGGAGAGGTGTGATAAGATCCCTTTCTATGAAGAACAAGTTAGTTTTCATTACTAGGGAATGTAGGAGACCAGCCCTCAATTAATCCCATTATTGCCAATGGGAAAGGTGTGATAATATGGTCATATCATGGATACTTAATTCCCTTGGAAAAGAAATTGGAGACGGTGTAGAGTATGTTTGTGACTCCTTGGAACTTTGGAAAGAGTTAGAAGATCGTTATGATCAAACAAATGGAGCTAAATTGTTTCAACGAAATAAATGATCAGAGTCAGGGTGCATTGGATATCACTGTATACTATACTAGGATGAATAAATTGTGGGAAGAGCTGAGCAATTTGAATGTCAAAGATCAGTGTAGTTGTGGAGGAAAGGACAACATGCACAAGGCAGAACAGGACAGAAGACTCGTCCAATTTATCATGTGGTTAATGAAGTATATACTGTAATCAGGGGAAGTATGTTGATGATAACCCCTTCTACCATCTATGGCTCAAGATTTTGCTTTGCTAGTTCAGGAAGAAAAGCAAAGAGAGATCAAACCTAACAATCAAATATTCATGGAGGCAAGCTCAATGAATTCCTCTA
Organism: Solanum pinnatisectum; assembly: GCA_035578085.1. Classification (NCBI taxonomy): domain Eukaryota; kingdom Viridiplantae; phylum Streptophyta; class Magnoliopsida; order Solanales; family Solanaceae; genus Solanum; species Solanum pinnatisectum. The sequence continues at coordinate 36,982,135 of CM069079.1, read as the reverse complement.
TGAATTTTTCTATGCATGCCAGTTCTTCAGGACCTTCAAGTGGAGCTAGTTCTTCAGGATCATCAAGTGGAAGGAAACAATTCAGGATCATCATGTGGAAGGCAACAATTCAGAACCAATTATTCTGCTTCAACTAGTTACAGTGGGATACCAAGACTATTATGTGATTATTGCAAGAAGTTAGGGCACACCAAAGATAAATGCTACAAGCTACATGGATATCCACAAAACAACACTAATGACAATGGACCAATTTCATGTGGTTATTGTAACCAAAATAGATATAATAATGCTCAGAATCAGAAGTATTTGCCTCATTACAATCCAAATCACAGGTCTGCTAAAGGAAAGGGGATAGCAACAAATGCATATAGTGTTGATGATAAGTCTAATGCAGAAAGAAATGATGGATCCTCACACTACTCAAATCCTAGTCTCACCAAGGATCAATATGAGCAACTTATGAGCTTATTGCAGTAGTTTCAGGTGAATAATGCAGGAGAAACCAATAAGGATCAGGTGTCAAGTGGAGCAGTAAACTTTGGAGGTATGATAGCTTGCAACTCTTCCATTAAATTTGACAATCTTTCATATGGATGTTATAAGACAAAAACTGATTTATGGATACTAGATTCAGGAGCTACACATCACATGACCTCTAACAAAAGCCATCTCTCAAATATCATGATCTGACCTTACCCCTTACTAGTAGACCTACCCAATGGATATAAAGTCAAAGTTACAGAAGTTGGAAGTGTGAAACTTGCTATGATCACATTGCACAAAGTTCATTTCATTCCATCCTTCAAATATAATTTGATTTCCATTAAATCCTTAGTAGCTCATCTCAAATGCATTGCTATTTTTCTTATTCCTCTTGTATGCTACAGGGCCTTTCCACGAAGAGGCCTCTGGAGATTGGTAGAGTGCAAGATTGACTCTATTTTTTGTGCTTAACCTATTTACAGAAGAAGTGTTTAGCAGTCACTCAATTTGTTTCTTTTCATAGCAATGCAATAGGTTTTCAACATAAAAATCTTTCCCATTCATGTTCATGTACTCATTTACCATCTACTACTCCATGTATCTATTTTCGAACTATAATGAATACCATTCACAATAATACAAATGTTGTTCCTGATTCTGTGTCTTCACGCTTGTCTCATGATGTTAATACCGATCTATTGTGGCATTACAAACTTGGACATGTACTTTTTGCAAAAATGAAAAATATATCTTCTATTCCTATGACATTTGCTACAAAACAACCTTTCTCCAGTGGAATATGTCCTATGGCAAGACAGACTAGATTGCCTTTCCCATTAAAATCTCACAGCACCACTAAAATATTTGAACTACTTCATGTTGATCTATGGAGGCCCTATCATGTAGCAACACATGACAATTTCAAATATTTCATAACCTTAGTAGATGATTTCAGTAGATCTACTTGAACACATTTGCTAAGTTGCAAAAGCAATGCTTTACACATCCTTAAAGCTTTTGTCAACATGGTTGAAAATCAGTTTAAAACTACCATTCAAACCATTAGATCAAATAATGGTCTAGAATTCACCAGCCAAGAGTCTACTATTTTCTTCCAATCCAAAGGCATAATTTACCAAAAATCATGTCCATACAAACTACAACAAAATGGTGTTGTAGAAAGAAAGCATAAATACCTCTTAGAGACTGCTAGGGCTTTGATGTTTCAATCCAAAATACTAATAAAGTACTGAGGTGAGTGTGTACTCACAACAACCTTTATCATTAGTAGACTTCCATCTACCATTCTCCGCAACAAATCCCCTTTCACACTTCTATATAACCATGAACCTCAATATTCCCATATGAAAAGCATTGGTTATTTGTGTTATCCAATCACCCCAAAACCCCATAGAACCAAATTTGATGCAAGAACTACTCCACATGTGTTTGTAGGATATTCTTTTGGTACCAAAGGTTATAGGGTGCTTAACTTGACCACTCACAAAATTCATGTATCCAGGGATGTTATGTTTCATGAGACAGTGTTCCCTTTTTCTATGATTTACAAGTTTCCTTCCCATACATTTGGTTCTTCTCCCTCTTTTGTATTTGACTACTCTCATGTTCCTATAATTAAACCTTCTATCAACTTACCTACCATTCCTATTGAGAACAATGTGCAAACTGATCATGACCCCGCAATAGTAAAATTTCCCAATTTGTTATCAGATCATTCCATTCCCACTTATCACCACTCCACTAATCTTGTACCACCAGTGAGGAGATCTAACAGAATTACCAAGACACTAGCTTATCTCAATGACTATGTCCATACTGGACATCACCCTGCCACATCAGACCCTTTTGTTTCCCTACATACCTCATTTTCTAACCATCATCATGTGGGCTCTAGCATCTTATATCATGACAGTCAGTCTTTCGTTTTAAATGTCTACAATGATTGTGAGCCATCTTCATATGAAGATGCAGCTATAGACCCTGCATGGCAAGCTGCCATGACACAAGAACTTTCTGCTCTCCATGACAATAATACTTGGACTCTTATGGGTCTTCCCTGTGGAAAAAAGGCTATTGATTGTAAATGGGTGTACAAGATTAAACACAAGGAAGATGGTACCATAGAAAGGTACAAAGCAAGGCTTGTTGTAAAGAGATATACTCAACACTATGGGATAGATTATATAAAAACTTTTTCTTGTTACTAAAATGACAATTGTGAGGGCTTTGATTTCTATTGTTGTGAAAAGACATTGGAACATCTACCAACTTGATGTAGATAATGTTTTTCTCTATGGTGACTTACATAAAGAGGTTTATATGCAACCACCTCCAGGCCTTGAGCTTCATGATTCTGGCTTAGTGTGCAAGCTGAACAAGTCTTTATATGGGCTGAAACAAGCCAGCGGGCAATGGTATGCTAAGCTGTCTGATGCACTTAGGTCAAGGGGCTACACTCATTCTCTCAAAAATTGTTCTCTGTTCTATAGAAAAATGGAGTCTTCTATTATTTTTATAGCTGTGTATGTAGATGACATATTGCTCACAGGTACTGACATTGAAGAAATAAATAACTTAAAGGGGTTCTTACATACTCAGTTCAAGATCAAGGATTAGGGTAAATTGCATTACTTCTTAGGTCTGGAAATTCTATATACTGTAATGGGAGTCATCATTTCACAGAGGAAGTTTGTCCTAGATCTTCTCAATTCTCCAGTTTTACTTCACCACTTGATGCAACTGTTAAACTTAGAGCTAATGAGGGTAAACCTTTATCAGATCCTAGCTCCTACAGAAAACTAGTTGGGAAACTTAACTTTCTCACTAATACTAGGTTAGACATTGCATATGAAGTCCAACATCTTAGCCAGTTTATGCAGAATCCTAGAGAACCACACATACAGGCTACTTATCACATGCTCAGGTACCTTAAGAAAGATTCAACACTGGGTTTACTTATGACATCTACTGATGATTACAAGGTACATGCTTTTTGTGACTCTAGGCTACATGTCCTGATTCAAAGAAGTCAGTCAGTGGATATATTGTATTGTTAGGATCTAGTCCTATCAGCTAGAAATCTAAGAAGTAGGAACCATTTCACTTTCTTCAGCTGAAGCAGAGTACAGGTCCCTACACAAGGTAGTTTGAGAGCTAACTTGGTTGGATCGACTGTTTGATGAACTCACTATTCTTAGAAATGGTCATTTCCCTGTTTATTATGATAGCCAATCAGCATTACATATTGCTCGTAATCTAGTTTTTCACGAAAGGACAAAACATATTGAGGTCGACTGTCATTTTGTGCGAACCAAGCTTCACGAAGGCCTCATTTCTTTGCATCACATTAGCACTAGTGACCAACTGGCTGACATGCTTACTAAGGCACTTACTGGAATCAAGCATACTACACTACTGGACAAGTTGGATGCATTGATATCGCCTCCAACTTGAGGGGGGTATTGAGATATTTATCAGTTATCAGTTCATTTTATTAGTTAGTCCACGTCATTGTACTGTTAGTTGATTAGAGTCAGTTAGGAGTTTGTTAGCTGTAGCTTTCAGTGTCAGTTAGTTTAGCTTTCATTATTAGTTCTACAAATAGATTAGCTCATGAGTTGTAAATCTCAAGTTGTTCAATTCAATACAGAGAAATTCTTCTCCAATGGAGATTGCATAGTATTCACCATTTTAGGTGAATTCTTCACTTTCTAATTCATCAATTTGACAAAATGTGTCACATAAATTGGGACGAGGGGAATATTTAATTTATTTCCAAGTAAAGAAAATTCTTACCCGAAAATAGAACACAAAAATATCTGGAAAAGAATAGAGATTGTCAACTTGGATTTGTTTTTCCTGTCAATAATAAGATGCATGAGTAAATAAGAGAAATGTAAAATAAGGAAAAGCTGAAAAAAAAGACAATTATGCATTATGATCAACCATTATGTTATCGATTTCTATATTCAGGGACGAATGAGGTAATACCCATCAATGAATTTGCCAAGAATAGAAAATTCATCCTTCGCAGTTATATCTAAAAATGACCTCGTATCTTAACTTCCACCTCATGTTTTTTTTTTAAAAAAAAATAAAAAGATCAATGTGTCTCACCCAATTGCTACTGAGATCTCGATTAATATAGACATGTGTTGCATAAGACTTATTAAAAGGAGAAACGTTCATTAATTTAATTTTACTATTTTTAGGACTTGAATATGAGATTTTTAATTAAAAATAGAGCCATCTTTTTCATCTCATCATAAATAGTGATAATCTACTTGGCTTTAATTTGTTTACGAAGTCAAAATCAAATCTTTTTGTTGGCCGAGGCCAAGGGAGGAGAATATATATATATATATATATATATATAAAAGATGGTGAACGAACCAGCTAATTCGTATTACAAATATATTAAGGAACTACTCCTCCGGTTCACTTTACTTGTAGTTCTTATGAAAAATAATTGTCATTTGTGAATGGATCGAAGGGAGTATTCGAAGGAGAATAAATGTTACTGGTAGATATATATTTTCTGAACGACCACATATTATAACAACGTCTGTTCTTAATTACTTGTCCATTTTTAATTTGCACACCTACTAAAATATAATGATTGACATAGAGAGTTTACCATTTTATTCATATTAATTATGAAGTGAATGAATTAAAAATTTAAGATTTTCAAAAAGTTCTACCTTTTTTCAAAATTAATTAATTGAGTATATAATAGATTAAAAAATTGTTTCTTTCTTGATTTGTCAAAATGGACAAGTATAAAAGGAAAATTGGACAAGTAATAGTAAACTGGGATGCGGAAAATTTTCCCGATGCAAAGGGTACAATTGTCAAGAGTACCGTACATTACTTATTCCATCTGTCCTAATTTATATAGGAAGAAGGGATATATATATATATATACCTCTCAAAGAAGAAAGCAAATGGAGCAATAGAAATAGTTGCAAAAATAGGCCAATAAGCTGACTGAACGAAACCATTCATGCCACCTTCCATCACTAACTTTGATATTATTACTATTCCGGCATACGCAACTTCTACAATCACCATTACCACAAAAATAATCAATTCATTCCCCATTTTCTTCTTTCTTGATAAAAACGCACGCGTAAATTTCAATGGATGGCAGGGTGGGGATATATATATATATATATATTAATAGGTGAAGTGAAATGGTGATTTTTATCTGATAAAATATTAGCGCATATTGGGACTATATATATATAGTGACCAATTGCTATAGTAGAAAAAATATTGCAAGCTTGATTTTGAAAGGAGATGTAAATGTTGGATATATAACTTTGGAAGACCAAGTAGAAATTAAAACATGGTATAGTGTACATTTGCCATCATTAAAAGTTTGATAAAAATTTCACACTGTTTAAAATTATCCCACAAGAAGGAACTTTTATGTCTAAGTTAATGTTATAAGTTTTAGGGAAAAAAGTTTGAAATATATCCGAATTTTGATCGAAATTGCTGTAACGATATCGAACTTTGAAAGGATTTTTTACCCTGCACTATTTAATATTATATTTTAAAGGTATATATGTGTCCACGTGGACATCATAAATATTGCATCATTATAAATAGTAACGTGTCCACGTGGGCACATATATACATTTAAAATACACTATTAAATAGTGCAGGGCGTAAAAGGTACTTTTCAAAGTTTGATATTATTACAGCAATTTCAATCAAAATTTGGATATATTTCGAACCCTTGTTTTAATTTATGTGGACAAAAATAAAAATAAAGAAATCTATGTATTTTTTTTTTAGTGGAGATATGGTTTCCAAATCATGATAAGTGTGATCTTTTTTTCTGTCTGATATTTTTTCTATCTAGAGAGAAAAGATAAAGTTCTCTTTTATTTTTTTAAAAAGAGAGAGAGAGAGAGAGAGAAATAGTAATCTTGTGCAAGAAAACTTGGTTTTCCTTAAATGTTTTAGGTAAAAAAAAAAAAAAAGAATTGTTTTCCGCAATCAAATTTCATTGCTTTTAGGCCGCATATATACGATGCATTAGATTTGAGGCAAAAGAACATGTATACATCGAAAAGGAAAACTATTTATAAATGGCTATTTCTTATTTTTATATTATTTTGTTTTTCACAACTAATTCACGTTTAATGTCATCATGGTATGCATATACTATGCTGATATCAAAGAGGAAGAAACAGTGCTTCTTTGAAAACACTACTCAGTTACTTCTTGATACTATTAGAGTATATATACTCTGATGACATCAAGGAGGAAAAAGTAGTGTTTCAGTGAAAATACTGTTCAATTACTACCAGAGTATATAGATACCATCAGAGTATATACTAAACGTAAGTCAAGTAAATTACTAAACGACAAGTATTCTAACCTAATTTGACTATAAATAGGAGGTTGGAGGTTCAAATTCCTGTAATATTAAACTTTTCTCTAAAATGTCTCAGAAATAAAAGACAAATTCAGCCTTATTGGGGGCTCATACTCGGGCCGCAACTATGCGAATGACCATTCCATTCACGCTGCAAACCAACAAGCCAAGAAGCTCAGTTACTCAAGTAGTATCATTAACGTTATTTGTAGGGATATTTCTATTTTTCAGATTTTTAAATATATATAATACTAAAAAATTACAACGAAGCAGTGTCGGTCAACCCCCATGACATAGGATGGGTCCGCTCTTGTACTCTTATAGTATCAACAATAGTTCAGTGAATTGAACAAGAAGGACAGTCAAATAAATAGTTTGGATTGAGGTCTAATCAAAATAAATATATTAGACTGAGTCCAACTTAAAAAATTATTTTGTCTAATAAATTCAATGGGTATAATTTTCCCTACATTTTATAGATTTGGTTTCCTTGGTAAAGAAACAAATGGACGTTGGCTAGGCGCACTTGAGAATTTGTGGGGTTGCCAACTGATTGCTGGTGAAATTGTTCACTCATGATTCCTCTTTTAGATATTAAACCACATTAACATTATTAGTTCATATTTAACTTGACATATTCTTAAGAATAATTTTTGTTCGTCTATATTTAATTTAATTAATACATCTCTCAAATATAAATAATTAATAAAATATTAAGTTTACTATATCATCTTTTAATTATAATAAATTCAACATTATAAAAAATGATTATAGTTAGTTATTAAAAAAATAGAGATTAAATCATAAATTATTTTTTAAGTTTTGAAATGAACATCGATTTTTATTATAGTACTAGTGGATAAGTAAAAATGGTAGAATGTACTTAATATAAATAGTGAAGATGAGAATTTTAAGCTCATCGATCAATAATGTTATACCATAATACAAGAAACTTTTTTACTTGTAACGAAAATTTAGAGCCGTTCAGACATGATTTGAAATTAGCGATTTGAAATTAAATTGATTTGAAGTTGATATTTTGTTTGGACATGCAATTTGGATTTCTTAAATTATATTTTTGTTGTAAACATGAAAATCCCATAATTATGAAAATTATCAAAACTCCCCCCAACTCTTATACTATCTTACCAAATGAGTAAATTATAATTCATAAATAAGGTATTAGAATAGAGCTCCCATTAGAATATCCTAATGCACTGAATAAATAAATCACATGTTTTATGTTTTTTTCATGAATATTTTTTTTTTTTAACTACTTGTTATTACAAAGTATTAAATACATATAATTTTATAATGATTTATTAGTCTAATACATTATAGATCGCATACAATCACTTCCTATTGAGCATGAGATTTGCAACATTTAATGAGTTTTTTTCTTTTTTCTTTTTTTAATCACGATATGAAGCTTTAATTTATACTTTTTTGAAAAATTTAGAATTTGAAATCATAATTTAAAACTGAAATTTTGTGCAGTTTCATAAACAAACACTTATTTGAATTCAAACTTAAAATTAAGCTTCTAAATCCTACGTCATAATTAGGGTGTTCACTATATGGATAAAAATCAATCTAAATCAAACCAAACCGAATTGTAGCCTTTCGACTCTTAGGTCAAATTCAATAAAGTACTAGGCACATTTTTTGAGCAGCAATTAGCCGTAATTTTCCTCTCTAGTGAGCTTTTTCAGATTTGTTTTCTATTTCAACTTGAAAATCAACCATTTGTCATAGATAAAGTATTCATTGTTAAATTTTATTAATGGGTTGTCTCCTAGTAAATCAAATTTTTCGATTTTGATTTTTAAATTTTTGAACTTCTACAAATTCTACTATGTGCAATCCTCCTAATAAAAAAAATTAAAAAAGAACTACTCTTTCTGGTCAAGTTCCTAGCCATGGAGGGAGTGATAGGGGAACATCACAAATTTGGAAGCACTTTGAAAAAGTTCTTGATAAGAAAGGTGAACAAAAGGGAAAAATGCAATTATTGCTTTAAAGAATTTTCTTGCCCTAGTAATAATGAGACTTCTAATCTCTGGACACATTTAAACAGCAATTACGCCAAATCCCCTTTAAACCTATCAAAGAAGAGGAACAAGGGGTTTTGGAAAAGGTTGTTTATAATGTTGTTGAGGTTAAGAATGTCATTGTTAAGTTTGTTATTCTTGATGAACAACCATTTTGCCTAATTATAAGTTACCTTCTCGCGTTATTGTTGCTAGACAGTGTTTGCAGATTTATCAAGAGGACAAAAATAAGCTTAAAAGGCCTATTAAAGATCAATGTGTCTACCTTACAAGTGATACTTGGACATCAGTTCAAAATTTGACCTACATGGTCATTATTGCGCACTGGATAAATGATTAATGAAATTTGCAAGAACTTTTTTCATATCCCCGATAATAAAGGGTGAGACGATAGCCAAAGGAATTGAGGATGTTTATGGGATTGGGGATTAAGAATCGATTCACAGTAACATAGGATAATGCAACAGCTAATAGTGCTGCAATCACACACTTGAAAGCTAGGATTAATGATTGGAAAGGTATTACGTTGGAAAATAACTTTTTACGTGTTAGGTGTAATGTTCATATTCTAAATTTTATTGTGAAAGAAGGGCTTAGTGAACAAAATGAGTCTATTTCTCGAGTAAGGCTTGCTGTGAAATATGTTAATTCTTCTCCTTCAAGAATTGATTCCTTGTCACGATCCGAGCCTACACTCTAGACGTGACCGGCACTCGAAAACCATTGTTGGTCCCCAAGTGAACCCTCATCATGCCTGACTTCAAGCGGAAAACTAATTCAAGCAAAATAGGCTTAAAACTGAATTAAATTCAGTGAAACTCAAATACTCAACTTCATAAAGTCTGGAAAGTACTCCATAGAAATATTTATATTTTATAAAACAACTCAAAAGAAAGTAAATACAGAAAGACTCCTCAACTATAACTATCTATATATGAAGCCTCTACTATTAAAGAAGGATATCGGGACAAGACCCACGACATCTCAGAACTACTAAACTGAAAGTAAATGTGAAGTCCTCCAGAATACAAAAAGGCTCACCAAAAGCTAACTGGAGTGTAGAGTGATTTCAACGAAGCACATGTTGATAAACTTGAACACATGTATCAGCATCATAAAATGATGCAGGTCAAATGACATCAATTGTATGAGTATGCAAGGAGAAACTGAAACGTAGCTAACTGAACTGATAACATGGGAAGACAATACTCACCTCGACTTAACACCTATAGGAAAGCAATAACAAAAGATAACATGTTTAAAGCTTCATAATAAACAGATACTAACTCAAGGATGTATGTTAAAATACAATAAGCTCAAAACAGTAGATATCAATTCAAAATGTATAAAAAAAATACAATAACATACTCTTTACTCTTAGTTGGGAGATTCTCTCACTAACAACCATCACTATGAGCTACGTGATGATACAACGACTCACCTATGCTGCCAGAACTGCCCTATACCTTGTCATGGTATAGAACACCTCAACTAAGTATATCCACTAAGCTCTGTCCGAAGGCACATAGGATTCATCTAAAAAGTATGATCTTTTACCCATGTTGCCATATACATGGTTTATGAAGAATGTGAGTTGTCTGAACACATCCCATATCAGTGTTCAATAATACTCTCAATAATATATACTCATGCTCAAATGTATAATACATACTCTTTCTCTGGTTTGAGATAATTGCTCAAACTATCCTCTTAAAAGAGGTAACTTCTCTGAAACATCTTTGAACTCATAAACTCTTTTTAGAAATCAAAATTTCTCTGTTCTCAATGTAAAAATGATACATTTGGGAATACTTAGTTCCCTTATAATTTACTCAAAACTGTCTCTTTAAACTTTTCCTCAAAACTCACTTTAAAGCACAATGATTGGCTTTCAAAAACTCTAAGGACTTATAACTCAAAATAGGGTTCATGCTGAAAATATAGACATTAATGAATCAACTCAAGGATCTCAATAACAATTTAGAAACTCAATACTCAGAAATCAAGAACTCAGAACTCAACAATACTTCTCATCTCAAGAATACTCAATTCACAGGGTTCATGCGGAATTATGGGCATGAACGACTCAACTCAAGAATCTAAATAACAATATAGACTCATGAATACAACTCTTTTCATTCTCATATTCATTTACTCAAGACTTAGTTCAAGTCTATAGTTAATTGCAAAAGACTTCTCAAAATGACTTAAAAGGACCTCTTGAACTTTCTTCTTAATTTTACTTTAATTCAAAGTGTAAACTGAGAGATGTGATTAGGATATGTAGGATCTCTTAAAGATTAATGAATAATTTAAGAATTAATATCAAGAAGAGAACGAAGACATGATTCAAAGGAACACATATGGGACGAAGAACGGAGAAGAAAAAGAGCAGGCGACCCTGGAGCATAAGTGGGGCGTCGCTGTCACCCCCCGAGCCTACACCCTGGGCAGGACTAGTACTCGAGAACCATTGATGGCCCCAAGCGAACCCTTGGCCTAGCTTACTACTCAGCAGAAGACTTACTCATGATAAAATACTTTAAAAAGTAAATTGAACTGCTCAATAAATACTTAGAATGTATAAAGAACATTCACTAGCCAAAATGGCACTCAAGTCTCAAACATAACTGAAATGGATACACTCAAGAACTAACATCAACTAACTGTCTATGAAGCCTCTAACAACTGAGATGGACACCGGGACAAGACCCACGATATTCTAATGAACTGAAATGATAAAGTAATGAAAAAGGGCATCCACTAGAAGCAAGGAGGCTCACTAACAACTCTGAAGCTCAGTACATTGAATGTACGAGCATGCGAAGGGAATTTTAAAACAAGATATAAGCTTGAAAGGAACTGAAAGAACATACCTGGGCTCAACTCAACTCAACTCAACTAAACTTATTTCAATATAAAGCAATAAAATAAATGCAATATAAAGAAAAGCTTTTAAAACATGGATAATAACACTGTGTATTTAGAAATACAATAGTAAATCTAAATGTATGCAAAGATACAATATAAACTTTGAATGTATATAAAATACAATTAACTTTATGTATATAAGAATACAAAATACTGTTGTGGGAGTTTCTCTAACCGACAACCATCACTTAAGAGCTATTGTGATGATACAATGTTTTGCCTCACGCTGCCAGGGCCGTCCTATACCTTGCCAAGGGCATAGAACCTGACTACTAAGTGGATCTACTAGTCTGTGCTAAAAAGCACCAAGGAATCATCTAAAAAGTATGACCCTTTTCTATCCATGGTGGCTACATGGTTTATGGGAGCTGGGAGTTGTTTGAACTCTCCCCTATATCGGTGCTCAATACTACTCCCAAAATATGATATTAGCTCTTATGTTTAAAAACATAAGTCTGTGGTTTGAGATAATTACTCAAAAACTAGCCCGAAGGCTCCCTTGGAAATCAGAGTTTCCTCTCTTGCTTAATTATGAAAGCATTTACTCTTTACTGAAACTAACTCAAAGGCTCTTTCGGAAATCTCAGTTTCCTTTCTTATTTAAATGTGAAAACATTTTAAACTCTTTGGGAATACATTGTCCCGATATACTCTTTTGAAGAAATGAACTTCAAATCTTTTACTATTTACTCAACTCAAAACTCAGGTCTTAAAACAAAGTTAAAACATTTGTAAAAGACTTTTGGAAGACTTTATGAACTTCTCTTGACTTGGCTCTTAACTTCTCTTTACTTGACTCTTAACTTTCCTTGAATTGAATTATCAATTCAAGAATTGTGATTTGTGATAGGAAAGATCTCATGATGTTTAGGAGTGTTTTTAGATAGTTAAACATGAGATACGATCAAGAAATCACTGCCTGGAAGCATGTCCGCGATGCAGAGTGCATTTAATTATTTGGTCGCAAAATAAATTTTGAGGCAGAACGGTCCATGATCACTCCGTGACATGGAGAAAATTTGGTCAATCTTGAGAAACAGGTCAGCGACGTGGACCTAGTACCCAGATTTGCCCGACTTGTTCCTTCTTCGTTTTCTACCTCCAATTAGCCTAAATTCGATTCTTTTTCTCCATTCCTCTTTAGATTCAGATACCCAACACATGTACACAAGAATCTAACTCAAAACACTCTAACAATCGACCTTAAACTCTCAAGAACTCCTCAATCTCATCCCAAATTCAAGAACGAAAGCAATCCAAGAATACAACTCAAGAAAATCAAAGTCTCAATCTTTTAGGAAGAAAATCATACTGATATAAACATGTTTGGCACGTGGGTGAATGAACCCAATGCTATGTGAACTCACATACCTCGTAGGATTGAATCCTTGGCGAAATCCGCACTCAATTCCTCAAGAAATCGACGAATCCTTGCTTCTTCTCCTCTTTTCTTCTCTTCTTTTCTCTTCTCTCAAAACCCTAACTCTTTTTTATGAAGCGAAAACTGAACCAAATTAGTTTAGACCCCAACTTAATTACCAAAAATGAAATTAATTAATAGGGTAGTGAAAAGACCAAAGTACCCTTCTAAAATCCGGTTTTGACTTTTCTTATATAGATAGCCCAACTTCAAATGGGCATATCTCCCTCATACGAACTCAAAATTGAGCAAACTCAGAGGCATTGGAAAGATAATCCCAAGATCATTCCTACGGTATCTAGAAGCACACCTAAATCATCCTGATATATGATTTATGGTCGTTTGAAGTTGACTCAAAACTCATACTTAATTTTTGTCAAATTTCCAGATTTTCATTCTTTCCAAAAATGACTCTTTCTAATTCTAGCTCTTTATAGTTGCGGGGTGTTACACGCGAACCAGTACCAAGATCTTGGCGTGCTTTGGGCGCACTGCGCAGACGCCGCTCTCTGGCCTTTTGGGGCGCGTTGCCCCACCCGAACTGCAATCTGATGAATTTTCTTGTTCAATTTCGGATCCTAACTCATCTAGAATTGATTAGTTTCTTCTAAACTCATTTTGATTCTTAAATCCAACACAAATTCATTGAAATCTCACTCAAATTCTATCAAGGAACATCTCTCATTTGCAAGACCCTCACCTCAAGAACTCAAAAAATCCATTGTTAAAGAATAGGGCTAAAACTCAAGAACTCTTCAAGAATCTTTACATAAACGATTTCATGGATAAATTAATGAAAGAATTACATGATTGGCTTGAGAACAAACAAGTCCATCACTATGAGAAGCCTTACATACTTGGAAGAACAATGCTCTTGAAGAAACTTGAAGGAAAATTTTGGAAGATGAACCCTAAACTTAGCATTTCTTGAAGTTCTCGAGTGTAGAAATTTATGAGTGAATGAGAGGGTTTGATTATGAAAACTGATTTTTCTACATGTTTAGGGTAATTTAGATGACTTTCTAAGGGTTTTTAGGACTAAAATACCCTTAATAAATAAATAAAATGAGCTAGAAGTCGGGATATTTTTTCAACAGATAGTGAGGTCGTATTTGCACCGTAATGTAGAGCCATCGCAGAGCTACTGCTAGGTTAGAGCGCCTCTAGTAAATTAGTAATATCATTTTACTCAAAATTCGAATTGAGGCAAACTTGGTGGCATTGGAAAGAGGACTCGAAGACCTTCAATTTGATAGGTCATGGTCCACCTAATTCATTATGTGCTAAAAGATATGGTTGATTGAAGTTGACCCAAAACTAAAAACTGATGTGTGACTTGAACGAATTTCTCTTTAGTTCTTTTTGAAATCTTTGGTGTTACATCTAGTGACCTTAACACATAAAAACTTAGAATCACTCGGTACAACCTTATTCACAAATGAAGAATGGCTCCAGTCTTGACTTAGAAATTTTTGGAATGTTACATATTTTTAAGTCATATGTTGAGAAAGTTAAATTAGACACTCGTGGCCTTTTGAGTTTGCATGTTGAGACAAGGTGGAACTTGACATACTTAATGTTAAACACAACTTAAAATTTTGAAAATGCCCTTTGAAGAATGTATGTAGATGATGATAAGTAATTCAAGTTGTCACGACCCGAGCCTACACCCTAGACATGGCCGACACTCAAGAACCATTACTGGTCCCCAAGCGAACCCTCATTCTGGCTAGCTACAAGCGGAAGACTAACTCAAGCATACATAAGCTTAAAGATGAATTAAATTCATTGAACTCCAATAGTGAACTTTAAGAAAGTCTGAACAATACTCAAAAGAAAGTAAATACAGAAAACTCTTCAACACTGTCTATCTATGAAGTCTCTATTATACAAAGATGAGTGTCGGGACAAAACCCACGACATCTCAAAACAACTAACTATAAGGTAAAGGTAAAGTCCTCCGAAATATAAGAAGGTTCACCAAAACTGACTAGAATATCACATGACCTCAACGAAATGCCTGTTGATGATCCTGAATACCTGTATCTGCATCATGAAACGATACAGGCCAAATGGATAAGTACATGGAATGTACGAGCATAATAGGGAATTTTAAAGCATAACCATAAGCTTGAACTTGATAAAAAGGAAACACACGTATCTTTTCTCAACTCACTCAACTAAATTCAACTCAAGAATAAGATACTCAACTCAAAGATTAGATACTCAACTCAAAGATATGATACTCGACTCAAAGGTACTCAACTCAAGATAAAGCAAGACTAAAAGATGTGATAGATGGAAATATTTTAGAATAATAAATAGCAACTCAATGTATTGAAGAATACAATAATAACTCAATTTATATATAAAAATACAATATAACTCTGTAGGAGATTCTCTAACCGACAGCCATTACTGTGATGATACAACGTCTTGCCTTATGCTGCCAGGGCCGTCCTATACTTTGCCGAGGTATAGAACCTACTACTAAGTGGATACATTAGTCTATGGTAAAAGGCATTAAGGAATCGTCTAAAAAGTATGACCCTTTCGACCCACGTTGGCTACATGGTTTATGGAAAATTGAGTTATCTAAACTCGTCCTCATATCGGTGCTCAATACTACTCCCAAAATGTAACTAGCTTATATGTTTAAAAACATAACTTTTTTTGTGGTTTGAGATTATTACTCAAAAGATCTTTCTCTTAAAAGAGATGGTACTAAAACTATTCATGAAAACTCTTTTGGAAATTAGTGTGTCCTCTCATCTTAAATGTGAAAGTATTTACTCTTTGGGAATACTTAGTTCCCATATAACATTTTAAAGAAAATGAACTCAGTTTTACTCTTACTCAACTCATGCTTGAAAACTCTTTCTCAAAAATATATCAAAAATGATATTTTAATATGATCATTGATGACTCAGGAAGTTATACTACATAAACATTGATGGTATATCTAGATACCATACTGCTCATACATTGATGGCATACTCTATTGTTAGACTAATCATGTTTTAGAAAACTCTTTCCTCAAAACTCATCTTTACTTTCTCAAATCTCAGTTTAAGAACTCAACGACTCAATGATACTACTCATCTCAAAATGCTCGACTCAGAGGATTCATGAGGAATTATGGGCATGAACAACTCAACTCAAAGACTTCATGGGTAACATGTAATAGTTTCATGAATAGGTATATAATCTCAAAAGGGTTAGGAACTCAATACTCAAGACATAGAACTTGAAGATACTACTCCTCTCAAAGATGCTCAAATTATTAAGTTCATGCGGAATTATGGGCATGAATGACTCGACTCGAGGGTCTACATAACAATATGGAACTCGTGTATACAACTCTTCGCATTCTCATACTTACTTCCTCAAATCTTAGCTAAAATCGATACTTGATCTCAAAGGATTCACAATTGAATTCAAATACTTTCTTGGACTCTACTCTTGACTCTCTCTTGAATTTGAATTATGAATTCAAGAGTTATGGTTCATGATATGAACGATCTCATGATGATAATGTAGACTCATGAATACATCTCCTCATTCTCATACTCACTTGCTTGAGTCTTGAAACAAGTTATTAGAAGTTGTAGAAGACTCCTCAAAAAAACTCAAAGGTACTTTCTCAAAATGTTCGAAAGAACTCTCAAGACTTAACTTTTAACTCCACCTTGAATTTGAATTATGAATTTAAGGTTATGATTCATGCTATGAATGATTTCTAGGTGTTTAGAAGTAGTTTAGAGTGTTTAGAATCAAAGGGTAGTAAAGGTACCCATCGAAATAACTCAGACGGACGAAACGACAGAGAACGGGTAGGGGCAGGCAACCCTGGCACACTGAGTGGCGCAGGGCTCCATCCCTCTACCTACAGAGGTGTGGTTGGGATGCATTGGTTGGCTGGGGCGCCAGGCCCCAACCCAGAATACCCTGACGACTTTTCTTTCTCATTTTCGGACCCTAACTCGCCTAGAATTGAATGATTTCTTCCCCAATCTCTTAGATTTGAATACCCAACCAAAGTACACAAGAATCTACTAAAAAAAAATCTTAAAATACATACAATTATCTCAAGAACTCATCGAAATCCCAACAAAATAAGATTTAGAATGAAACTTCAAGAACACTTATCAAGAACTCATCAAGAACTTAAATCCTTAAATTTCAAGAATGAAATTACGATGAATAAATCATGATTGGCACGTGGGTAAATGAACCCAAAATTATGGAAGCTTACATACCTCTTATGGGTTAAACCCATGGCGACAATCCGTAACAAAACTCAAGAATCTCGACGAACGCTTTGATCCTTTCCTCTTTTCTCCTCTTTTCTCTTCTTTTCTCTTCTTGAAATCTCAACCAAAACCCTAAGCGTATTGGGAATGAATGAAATTGATTCTAATCTGTTTAGACCCCTAAATTATTACTAAAAAAGAATCAAATCTGATTGGGTAAGGAAAAGACCAAAATACTCATATTTTCAGATAACTTTCCTTAACTGGACAGCCCGACTTCAAAAGGACATATCTCACTCATATGAGCTCAAAAATTAGCAAACTCGGTGGCGTTGGAAAGATAATGCAAACACCTTTCATTTGATATCTTATGGGCCACCTAAATCATCTTGTACTGAAAGCTATGATCGTTTGAAGTTGACCCAAAACTTAAAGGAACCTAGGAATGACTTAAATGAATTCTCTTTAGTTCTTTTTGCAACTCAAGGTGCTACATCTAATGACTTTAACACTTAAGAAAAATTTAAATTCCTTTGTAAAAACTTACTCACTACGAAGGATGGTTCAAGTCTTAGCTCAAAAATTTTCTGGGGTGTTACACAAGTATTATCTGAACTTGAAACAAATAACAAAACACCCATTTGTAGATGACTGGTAGAATGTGAGAGTATTCATTAAGTTTCTTGAAATTTTCTATCAATCACTTTGAAATTTTTGAAAACTTTACGTGTCACTTCTAACTATTTCTTTAATGAGATTTATAATCTTCAAAGCTATATTTTAAAATATTATAATTCTGGTGATCTCTTGTTGAGTAATATGGCTAAGCATATGGGAAAAAAAGTTTACTAAATATTGAGGAGACTTTGATGATATGAATATGTTATTATTTGTTGCTACTGTATTAGATCCTTGATATAAGTTGAAGTATGTGAAGTTCATTTTTAAAATATTTTATAAGTCTGTTGTGGGAGTAGATAGATCTACTAAAGTGATGAATACTTTATGTCTCTTGTATAGTCAGTTACTAACTATGCAATTTCACCTATTGAGACTCATGTTGAAAATATTAAATTACATGCTTGCGGATGAGTCAAAACAATGAAACGCAAGGTTGTGATGTGCAATCACAATGGGAAAGGTTCTTGAAAATGAAACTAATGTTGATAATAAGTCTGATCTCACTAAATATTTATTGGATGATTTGGAGAAGAACAAGAGTTCTAGTATCTTGACTTGGTGGAAAGCTTTATCTAAGTGATATCCAATTGTCTCCAAGATTGCGAGAGATGCGCTTGGTATTCATATTTCTATAGTTGCATCAGAGTCATCTTTTAGCACAAGTGATTGAATTCTTGATTGCTATTGAAGTTCTTTATCGCCAAAGAAAATTGTAGCTCTTATTTGTAGTCAGCAATAGTTAAGGACAATTTTTAAAGAGTAGATTTGAAGCTCTTTTAGATGTCAAAATCTAGAGATATTGGAAAAAGGTACTTCACACAGTTAATTACTTAATTATAACTTGTTTGTGTACTTTTATGTTTCTTATTTTTAATGCCTAATATTATTATTCTTTTTCAGAACATCCAAGTGCTCCTTTGAAAATTCATTAAGTTGTTTCGATCGAAGAAATTAAAAGATAGAAAATATGAATGTTTTTGAGTAATAAAAATTGAGGAGATATGTAGATCGTCTTCATATGAACAACAATTGTTATTAAACTTGATGCTGAATTTATTTGCTATGTACAGATACATTCTTTACTTTGCTAATGTGGACACTTTTTTTTATTGTTGTTGAAACTACTATTTTTTTTTTGGTAGAAATAGGTAGTTATATATATATTTAATTATAAAGCCAAATGACTCCGATGTTCGGTAAAAAATTAGAAATAGGGGTGTTCCCCCATAGTCAAAATTAGAGTTGTTTAATATTACAGTCCTGTCATAATAATTTTCAATCTTGTCTGCTTACCGTTGTTGAAAGGCACACAATGGTGGAACTTCAAAAATATAAGCATTTCTAGTTTGCAATCTCCTTCCCCCCCCCCCCCCCTTAGCTAGTATGTTTGTCACTCCGTTCTGCTCCCTGAGTGTGTAAATTGGCTTTCGTGCTCTTAGTTGTTGCATTAAGGACCAGCATTCAAATATAATGTTAGTATAGTGCAAGTGATCTTATTCTATCATGGAGATTACATTGATAGAACTTGTGTTTAAGACTAGAGGTTTCAGATTTCTGGCCAATAGCAAGCCTAAGGCCAAAGAGAATTCCTAGAAGCTCCGCTTGTTGAACATGTACATGGGAGCATTTTTTCCAGAACCCCATTACCTAATTTCCATTGTAGTCGCGGATGACTCTCTCAATGCCTCTTTCGCCTAGTTTGGTTACCGCTGCACCATCAGTGTTGAGCTTGAATTGTCCTATTACTAGAGGTTCCCATCTGATTTTTATAGTGGTCATTTATTTTGTTGTGTCCCTAGCTCCTCCATTCAGCAAGTGGTATTCAGTAGCACTAGATATGAGATAGGAAGTATCCACATGGTGTTTATTTATCTTGAAGACATTGTCATTTCTGTTAGTCTAGAGATTCCAAAGGATGAAAGGGATGACTTCGTACTAGGTAAGCCATTGATTGAAGGGTTTCCCCTTTAGCTTACTCCTGGTGTTAGAGAGATTATCGATGTATATTCTTGACCAGTCAATGAACTATCTTGGAACAATTTGAAGCATGATTTTCCCCTAAAAAAGTGGTTGCTTTGGGGCACCTGAACAAGATGTGGTTAATATCCTCAGAGACTTGACTGTAGAAGTGACAATCCGGCCTAATATCAATCCCAATGCCATGAAGATAGAGATTAGTGGTTAATCTTTGGTGGGTTAGCAGCCAGATGAAGGTCTTGAATTTGTTAGGGCAATTAAGTTTCCAAATCCAACTGTAATCAATGCTTTCTGTCACATTGTTTGTGTAACACCTTGCTTTTTAAAAGAACTAGAAAGACTTAGAATTGGAAAGAAACTATTTTTTTGGAAATAATCAAATTTGGAAAGTTTGACAAACTTAAGTATGAGTTTTCGGTCTACTTCAAACGACCATAACTCCTACATTAAGATGAGTTAGGTGTTCTACCAGATACCGTAGAAAATATCTTTGAATTATCTTTTCAACGCCATCGAGTTTGCTCAATTTTGAGTTCGTATGAGGGAGATATATCTATTTGAAGTTGGGCTGTCTAGTCAAAACCAGATTTTAGAAGGGTATTATGGTCTTTTCACTACCCAATTAATTAAATTCATTTTTGGTAATTAAGTTGGGGACAAAACAGATTGGATTCAGTTTACGCTTCATAAATATAAGTTAGGGTTTTGAGATGAGAGAAAAGAAGGGAAGAAAAGAAGAGAGAAAAGGAGAGGATCAAGGCATTCATCGGGGTTTTTGAGTTTTTTTGCGGATTTTCACCATTCGTTTGATACCTAAGAGGTATGTAAGCTTCGATAGTGTTGGATCTATTCACCCACACGCCAATCATGTTAATTTCACCATTAAATTCATTCTAGAAAGATGAAGGTTTGATGTTCTTGAATTGTGTTCTTGAAATTGGCTTTCGTTCTTTAGTTAAGATGAGATTGATGTGTTCTTGAGGAAATCGAGTTGATTTTAAAGTTGTGTTTGATTAGATTCTTGGGTACATGTATTGGGTATCTGAATCTAAAAAGAAATTGAGAAAAAGAATCAAATTTAGGCAAATTGGGATTAGAAAACAAGGAAGAAAAAGTCGGACAAGGAACAGGTACTAGGTCCGCGTCGCAGACTTGTTCCTTCAGTGTGAAAATTATCTCTCCGTGTTGCAGAGAGGTCACAGACTCCACTATTTCAAAAACTATTTTGACCAAACATTTTAATTCATCTCCGCGTCATGGACTTGCTCTCTAAACAGTGTTATTCAACCGTTTCTCATGTTTGACTATCTAAAAATACTCCTAAACATCATGAGATATTTCATATCACAAATCACAACCTTTAATTCATAAATCAAATTCAAGGTAGAGTTGAGAGTCAAGTTTTGAGAGTTCTTTCAAACATTTTTGAGAAAGTCCCTTTGAGTCTTTTTTAGGAGTCTTCTACAATTTCTAATAACTTGTTTCAAGACTCGAGCAAGTGAGTATGAGAATGAAGGGAATGTACTCATGAGTCTACTTTATCATCACAAGACCCTTCATATCATGAACCATAACTCTTGAATTCATCATTCACAATCAAGAGAGGTTTAAGAGTAGAGTTCAAGAAAGTCTTTGAGTTCAATTGTGCATACTTTGAGATCAACTATCGATTTGAGTTAAGTTTTGAAGAAGTAAGAATGAGAAGAGTCGGATACATGAGTTCCATATTGTTATGTAAACCCTAGAGTCAAGTCGTTCATGCCAATAAATTCTGCATGAAATTCATAAATTGAGTACATTTGAGATGAGTAGTATATTCAAGTTCTAAGTCTTGAGTATTGAGTTCCTAACCCTTCTGAGATTATATTCCTAATCATGGAACTAATACATGTTACCCATGCAGTCCTTAAGTTGAGTAGTTCATGCCCATATTTCCACATAAACCATATAAGTCGGAAAATCTTGAGATGGATTCATGCCCATAATTCAGCATGAACCTTATGAGTTGAGTATTCTTGAAATGAATTGTATTATTGATGTTCTTGAATTCCGAGTTGTTGAGTTTTGAGTATCGAGTTCTTTGTATGGTTATTGAAAACCTTGAATTGAGTCGTTCACGTCCATCATTCGGCATGAACCCTATTTTGAGAAGTCTTTTACAACCTTTTCTAAACTTGTTTTAAGACTTGAGCACTTGATTTGAGAAAGAGTAGAGTCTAGTTCATTTTCCTTAGAGTGATATATGGGAACTAAGTATTCCCAAGAGTAAATGTTTATACATTTAAAAAAGGAGGAAACTGAGATTTCCGAAAGAGTTTTGAGTAGTTGAGTAACATCTCTTATTAGAGAAAGATTTTGAATAATAATCTCAAACCAGAAAAAGAGTTATGTTTTTAAACATATGAGCGAGTATATTTTGGGAGTAGTATTGAGCACCGATATGGGGGGGAGTTCATACAATTCACAGCCCCCATAAACCATGTAGCCGACGTAGGTAGAAAGGGTCATACTTTTTAGATGATTCCTTAGTGCTTTTTAGCATAAACTAGTAGATCCACTTAGTTGAGAGGTCTTATACCTTGGAAAAGTATAGCATAGTTCTGGCAGCGTGGCGAGACGTTGTATCATCACATAGCTCATAGTGATGGTTGTCGGTCAGAAAAACTCCCACAGAGTTATATTGTATTTTTATAGACACACTAAGTATTATTGTATTTTTCAATAAATTGAGTTGCTATGTTCAGTTTTACAACTTTCCATATACAATTGTATCTTTTACTATTGCTTTATAGTTGAGTATCTTGAGTTGATCTGTGCTTTATTGTGTCGAGTACCTTATTGTTGAGTTTCACTGAGTTAAGAACCTTATTACTGAGTTGAGTATCTTATTCTTGAGTTCTTCTGAGTTCAGTAAGTTTGAGTAGTTTTGAGTATCCTTGAGTATTCCTTAAGTTAAGTAAGTTTGAAAAGAGGTAAGTATGTTTCCTTTTTATCAAGTTCAATCTTATGTTATGCTTTAGAATTCCCCTTACATGCTCATACATTCCACGTAGTGAGCCATTTGGTCTGCATCATTTCATGATAAAGATACAGGTATTCAGGGTCATCAATAAGAGCTTCGTTGATACCACATGGAGTTCGAGTTAGCTATGGTAAGCCTCCTTGCTTCCGGAGGAATCCATTTTTACTTTCAATTATATCAGTTGTTAGGAGGTCGTGGGTCTTGTCACGACTTCCACTTTTGTCATTTAGAGGTTTCATAGATAGATTGTAGAGTTTCAGAAGTCTGTTCATTTATTTTATTAAATGTTTTAAAGACTTAAGTGGCCTATTTTATGGCGAGTTGAATAATTTATTTTTATTCAGATTTTTTCATTTGAGTTAAAGCTTTGTAATTAAGTTTCATGTATTTTTATTTAGTTTTTTAAGTTTTGTATGTTTGAGTTAGTCTTCTGCTTGTAGTTAGCCAGGATGAAGGTTCGCTTGGGAACCAAAGAATGGTTTTCAGTGCCACCACGTCGAGTGTAGGCTCGGGTCGTGACAAACTTGATATCAGAGCATAGAGTTCAAGTGTCCTAGGGTGTTCGTGTCAAGTAGGATCTTGTTTATGGTTATGAGGGCCCCACTTCTATAAATGAGGGACTACGGACATTTAAGAAAAGTATCCCTTCTTTCATACTCTAAATCATTCAATAGAGCTAAGTCATAGAGATTTATTCATACTCGTGCATTTCTCAGATTCATTCATTCGACTACCCATCATAATCGATGAGTTGTTCTTAGCAGAAATCTTGAGAAAGTCATGAGACTCCAGAGGGGCTTGAGAGAAGCCTATGAGTGAGTTAAGTGTTGAGTTTCAGAAGGAATGCACTCATATTATATGAATCGTGTGTTGACCTAAAAGCGAGTAATACTCTTTTCCTTAAGCCTTGTTTCAGCTGAGATCCTTATGATGGGGTATGTTTAGAGCTTGGGTAATATGTCCACCCCAAAAGGTAGCATGAGTTACGGTATCATGAGCAATAGTAGTGAAAGAGCCCAGAGTTAGAGGAAAGTATGTAGAGGTTTAGTAATCTAAGTAAGGGAGGTGGTGTTTTGACAAGCTATGTTACTATAGTCATGCACCTAGTAAGTTAGTAATGAGGAGTTTTCCCTTATGGGTAGACTAAGAAGTGATAAGTTGTGAAGATTCCATCATAGGAGGTAGAGTGTGTTATAGCTAAAAAGGAGTTTGTGATGAAGTGTCATTGTGTAGGAAATGACCAAGTGTAAGTGTTGAATAGAAGAGCAAGAGTATTCATGAGGTGATAGATTTAAGCTAAGCTTATGATTTTGAGGGAGAGCCCATAATATTCAATGTGTTATAGAACTAATTAGGCATTGATGTATAGTGAATGGCTGAATAGTACTCAAGTTGTGAAGGGAAATGTGATAGTAAATTGTAAGTATGAAAACTAAGAGGTACGGATTGACTATTTGTCATAAGGTCATAGTGGACTAGTGTTTCTGAATTTGTACCCGTAGTTGTAAGTTAGTATAGTAAGTGAGCAATCATATTGATATTCGGGTTTAGTAACAAATATTAAGCTTGAATTTGAGATAAGTGTCATAATCAAAAGAATGGCAACATAAGGGTGATTATGTTAGTCTTGAGATTTGATCTAGAAGACTTGACATAGCGTAGGTGAGGAATTGAGGTGATTATCTACAATAAATATGAGTGGTTCAAGTGAGAGACCCTAACGTTTAGATAAGGGCAGTGAAGTGTGGCTAAGTCACAAGAGTAACAAGAGCATTAAGAGGTGTGCCGATATGGTATGTTACCAGATGAGGTTCCAATTAAGTTATAATTTTCCATGTGTACCTAGATAGCATAATTGAGTTGTCAATGTAGACTAGGTCCACAGCTTTCAAGTGCTAGCCTTAGACCTAAGGGGGAGATGACAAGATGAGAAATCAAGTCAAGTGTTAGAGAGTAAGATAGTAATGAGTTCCAAAGAGTTTATGGGATATCCTTTTAGAGGTCCTTTTAGTAGTGGAATGATCTTAAAAAGAGAAGGTTAATGATCTTATCATGATAGTGATGGTGTGTTTATTCCGTCTAAGGTTATTAATGAGGAGGAAGAAAAAGATGAGGTTTTCTATGAGAAATAATTAAATGGGTGCCCTTAGTTGGTTTCGAATAGTAATGCAGTCAATTCTAGTTAGTATGACAGAGATAATAAAAGTAACCCCGTCTCATACTCAGTCCAGTGGTCATTCGAGGACGAATGATCCCAATGGGGAGATATTGTAACACCTCGCCTTTTGATAGAACTAGAAAGACTTAGAATTGGAAAGAAACCATTTTTTTTTTGGAAATAATCAAATTTGGAAAGTTTAACAAAGTTAAACTAAGTATGAGTTTTAGGTCGACTTCAAACGACTATAACTCCTAGCTCAGGATGAGTTAGGTGTGCTACAAGATACCGTAGGAAATACTTTCCAATGCCACCGAGTTTTCTCAGTTTCAAGTTCATATGAGGGAGATATGTCTATTCGAAGTTGGGCTGCCTAGATAATGAGAGTCAAAACCGGATTTTAGAAGGGTATTATGGTGTTTTCACTACCCAATTAATTAAATTCATTTTTGGTAATAACGTTGGGGACAAAACTGATTGGATTCATTTTACGCTTCATAAAAATAAGTTAGGATTTTGAGAGGAGAGAAAAGAAGAGGAGAAATGAGGAGAAAAGAGGAGAGGATCAAGGCGTTGTCGGGGTTCTTGAGTTTAGTCCAGGATTTTCGCCATGGGTTTGATCCCTAAGAGGTATGTAAGCATCCATAGTATTGGGTCTGTTCACCCATACGTCAATCATGTTAATTTCACCATTAAATTCATTCTAGAAAGATGAAGGTTTGATGTTCTTGAATTGTGTTCTTGAAATTGGCTTTCATTCTTGAGTTAAGATGAGATTGATGAGTTCTTGAGGAAATCGAGTCTATTTTAGAGTTGTGTTTGATTAGATTCTTGGGTACATGTAATGGATATCTCAATCTAAAGAGAAATTAAGAAAAAGAATCAAATTTAGGCAAATTGGGATTAGAAAATGAGAAAGAAAAAGTCGGACAAGGAAGCAGACCTGTTCCTTCAGTATGAAAATTTTCTCTCCGTGTCGCGGAGAGGTCGCGGACTCCACTAGTTCAAAAATTATTTCGACCAAACATTTTAATTCATCTCCGCGTCGCGGACTTGCTCCCCAAACAGTGTTTTTCAACCGTTTCTCATGTTAAATTATCTAAAAACACTCCTAAACATCATGAGATCTTTCCTATAACAAATCACAACCTTGAATTCATAAATCAAATTCAAGGTAGAGTTGATAGTCAAGTTTTGAGAGTTCTTTCAAACATTTTTGAGAAAGTCCCTTTGAGTCTTTTTGAGGAGTCTTCTACAATTTCTAATAACTTGTTTCAAGACTCGAGCAAGTGAGTATGAGAATGAAGAGAATGTATTCATGAGTCTACTTTATCATCACGAGATCTTTCATATCATGAATCATAACTCTTGAATTCATAATTCACATTCAAAAAAGAGTTAAGAGTAGAGTTCAAGAAAGTCTTTGAGTTCAATTGTGAATCCTTTGCGATCAAGTATCAATTTGAGCTAAGTTATGACAAAGTAAGTATAAGAATGAGAAGAGTCGGATACATGAGTTCCATATTGTTATGTAAATCCTCGAGTCGAGTCGTTCATGCCCATAAATTCCGCATGAACTTCATAAATTGAGTACCTTTGGAAAGAGTAGTATATTCAAGTTCTAAGTCTTGAGGATTGAGTTCCTAACCGTTCTGAGAATATATTCCTAATCATGGAACTATTACATGTTACCCATGAAGTCCTTAAGTTGAGTAGTTCATGCCCATAGTTCCTCATGAACCATATGAGTCGACAAATCTTGAGATGAGGAGTATCATTGAGTCCTTGAGTTAAATTGTACATTCCTATAATTCCGTATGAACCTTATGAGTTGAGCATTCTTGAAATTAGTAGTATCATTGAAGTTCTTGAGTTCTGAGTTGTTGAGTTTTGAGTATCGAGTTCTTTGTATGGTTATTGAAAACCTTGAATTAAGTCGTTCACGTCCATCATTCGGCATGAACTCTATTTTGAGAAGTCTTTTTC
The DNA here is from genome assembly GCA_035578085.1 of Solanum pinnatisectum. Taxonomy (NCBI): domain Eukaryota; kingdom Viridiplantae; phylum Streptophyta; class Magnoliopsida; order Solanales; family Solanaceae; genus Solanum; species Solanum pinnatisectum. The sequence goes on along the minus strand of CM069079.1, from coordinate 36,954,761 downwards.
AACTTTTTCTAAACTTGAGAACTTGAGTTAAGAAAGAGTAGAGTCGAGTTCATTTTCCTTAAAATGATATATATGAACTAAGTATTCCCAAGAGTAAATATTTTCACATTTAAAAGAGAAGGAAGCTGAGATTTTCGAAAGAGTTTTGAGCAGTTGAGTAACATCTCTTTATAGAGAAAGATTTTGAGTAATAATCTCAAACCACAGAAAGAGTTATATTTTTAAACATATGAGTTGAGTATATTTTGGGAGTAGTATTGAGCACTGATATGGGGGGAGTTCATACAACTCACAGCCCCCATAAACCATGTAGCCGACGTGGGTAGAAAGGGTTATACTTTTTAGATGATTCCTTAGTGTTTTTTAGCATAGACTAGTAGATCCACTTAGTTGAGAGGTCTTATACCTTCTCAAAGTATAGGACAGTTCTGGCAGCATGGATGAGACGTTGTATCATCACATAGCTCATAGTGATAGTTGCCGGTTAGAGAAACTCCCACAGAGTTATATTGTATTTTTATATACACACTGAGTATTATTGTATTTTTCAATACATTAAGTTGCTATCTATAGTTTTTCAACTTTCCATATATATTGCATCTTTTACTATTACTTTATAATTGAGTATCTTGAGTTGATCTGTGCTTCATTATGTCGAGTACCTTATTGTTGAGTTTCACTGAGTTGAGAACCTTATTACTGAGTTGAGTATCTTATCTTTGAGTACTTCTGAGTTCAGTATGTTTGAGTAGTTTTGAGTATCCTTGAGTTGAGTAAGTTTGAAAAGTGGTATGTTTCCTTTTTATCAATTTCAAGCTTATGTTATTCTTTAGAATTCCCCTTACTTGCTCGTACATTCCACGTACTGAGCCATTTGGCCTGCATCATTTCATGATGCAGATATAGGTATTCATGGTCATCAACAGGAGCTTCATTGATACCACATGGAGTTTGAGTTAGCTATGGTAAGCCTCCTTGCTTCCGGAGGGTTCCACTTTTACTTTCAGTTATATCAGTGGTTAGGAGATTGTGGATCTTGTCCCGACTTCCACCTTTGTCATTTAGAGGCTTCATAGATAGATTGTAGGTTTCACAAGTCTGTTCATTTATTTTATTAAATGTTTTAAAGACTTATGTTGCCTATTTTATGGCTAGTTGAATAATTTATTTTTATTCAGAGTTTTTCATTTGAGTTAAAGCTTTGTAATTAAGTTTCATGAATTTTTATTCAATTTTTTAAGCTTTGTATGCTTGAGTTAGTCTTCCGCTTGTAGTCAACCAGGATGAGTGTTCGCTTGGGGACCAGTAATGGTTCTCGAGTGTCGGCCACGTCCAAGTGTAGGCTCGGGTCGTGACAGTTTGATTCTTTTCCCTGGACAATCAGATTGTAGGCATATTTTGTGGAGAAGAGGCCATTCTTTGAATTTTTCTAGCTCAATCTATCCTCCTCAGTGTTAGTGCCAATATATGTATCAGTGATGGTTGCAATGATGCTTTCAGGGAGGATTATAAAGAGATTGTTTAAATCCCATAAGCTCTCTTCGTGCACAACCTAAACATTTAGAAAAATTTCATGTTCCAGGAAGGATTCCTGGATGATACTCCTAATGTTACCATGGTTGGGAATCCAACAGTCCTCAAAGAACCTAACCCTGTCTCCTTTGTTTATAATCCAGCTTGACCCTTTCACACATGTTTGCCATCCCTGCATGATATATTTCTAATTCTGGAAACTTGCATGTTGTTGGCTTGTACATTCTTCATGTGGTAGTAGTTATAGTAGAGAGTTGTAGCCAAAAGAGATTGGTTGTTTGTGAAAGCTTTCCATTCAAGACTTGTAATGGTTTTCCACCCAACTAGGTGCATTTTATTTTTTTCTGAGGTTGTCCCCCCAATGAAGCCTCTTTGGATCTTATTGATCTTATTGGTTACCCCTGTTGGGATTTAATGTATCGCACGACATAAGAGGGGATACTACCTAGAGTAGTCTTGGTAAGGACAGTTCTGTCGATCATATTGAGGAACTTGGATTTCCAGCCACTAAGCTTGGTCTGCATATTGTCAATGATGAATTGAAAGTCTCTATTCGTGGGTTTAGAGTGAAAGATGGGGAAACCTAGGTATTTACTAAAATTACTACTGAACTGAATGTTGAGCATAGTAGCATAGAGGTTAGATGATTCTGGACTTGGTGGTATTGATTTTCTACCCAGATTCTTTGCAAAAAGAATTGAGTATCCTCATGATGGTAGTGCAATTTTTGAGTTTTGCTCTTGAGAAGAGAGTTAGATCATCCGCAAAAAAAGAGGTGGGAAAATTTTGGCCCAGATTGAGAGATGGAGATTGGGTCCCAATTTTTGTTCTTTACAACCTCTTCAATCATTCTAGAACGTCTTTCCATACATATTATGAATATGTAAGGAGAGATGAGGTCACTTTGTATGATCCCTCTAGAAGGGTTGGAGCATTTAGTCTTGGAGTCATTGATTAGGATAGAAATGGAAGAGCTTGTGTTGCAAGACATTGATGATTCTAGTAAGCAAATATGGGACAATAAGGTGTCTAGGGGAGTCATTGATAAAGGACCATTCAAGCCTGTCAAAGGCTTTTTCAAGGTCAATTTTTAGAATCATGTTAGGATTCACACTTTTCATCTTCCTGAAGTGGGAGATGTATTCTTGCACGGTTAAGTCATTATCAGAAGCTCTCCTCCCAGCCAGAAAACTAGTTTGGTTGGGCCTAATGATTGAGGGAAGCATGGTCATCAGTCTATTGGCAATGATCTTGGTTACCAGTTTATAGCCAGTGTTGCAAAGTCCGATAGGTCTAAAGTTCTTGAGCATGTTAGTATTTTGGCATTTAGGAATTAAGCAAAGCAGGGTTCTATTCGTGTTAGGGTCCATTTTCCCAGAGCTGAAAGTCTCTTTACAGAAAGTGATGGCTTTCTCCTCAATGATGTCCCAGTATTTTTAGAAGAGGATGGGATAAATTTCATCAGGTCCTGGAGCTTTCAAAGGCTTGAAAGAGTTAATAGTTTGAGTGATCTCACTGTCCCTGATAGGGGAGGCAAGGGGCCAATGCCATTATTTGGGGTGGGTTGAGCATCAACCTCATTGGGCCCATTTGGTTTTTTGGACCAAAGGTGCTCAGTTTTGTAGAGGTTGGAGTAGAAAGTGGTGACAAGATTTTGGATACTGCGGGGGTAGAATGTCAGTTGCTAGATTCATCCTTAAGGGCAAGAATTCGATTCTTGCATCTTCTATTAATAGTAGAACTGTTGAAGAATCGTGAATTTGAGTCTCCTTCAGATAGCCAATTGATTCTAGACTTAGTTCTTCAAAAGTCCTCAAATTTGAGCATAGTATCATAGTAAATTTGGAGGCTTTTCTCCACATTGTTGAGAAAGGTGCTATGGGGGTAATTTGCAGAATTTTGGATGTCTCGTATTCTTGCCAGTATCTTTCTTTTCTTATAGAAGATATTTACAAAAGTGTGGTTATTCCATTCTTTGGCCTTAGATTGGAATAGGTCAATGAAACCAATCATTGGGGTTGGGAGAAGTGAAAGAACTATCAACGAGGTTTTTGAAATTAGGATGCCTACACCATATGGGCTCAAGTGTAAAGGGTCTATCAGACCAATTGGGCCTTTGGTTACCTAAACAGATCAGAAGAGGGATAATGTGTATGCTTCCAAATGCAATAAAACCATCAATAGATTTTGAAGCAAAAAAGGGGTTAGGTACTTTGAATAACAATTGCATTGTTTGAAACTCAGTGCATACAACTTTCTCTAGCATATATAGAATAATTTTTGCAGAGTATCAAAGTTTTGGACTGACCACTTTTGGTTTAGCATTATAGAGACAATATGGTTATGTATTTTTATACAAGAAATGACAAGATATTTTTACGTATGGTTAATAACCGAATAGTCGAATCAAATTGAACCGAAACCGATAACAACCAAACTGATAAATATATATTCTATTTTTTTGGTTTGGTTTTAATAATTTAAAAACTAATTAAATTGATTTGATTTTGTTTCTGACCAATAACCGAGCCGTGAACACCCCTAGTAATAATGTCTAGTTTGGGATGAGTTAATATTAAGAATTTAAATTAAAAAATATATTTTTTAGAACAAATAAAAGAATTAACTAATTAGTAAAGAATTCAATTTAATTAGATTGGGGTCAAAAGTATTTTTGGACCAAAAGGTGGAAAAAGGGGTATCTTTGAACCCAAAACAAAGGTAGGGGGTATTTTTAGACCAAAAAGTGAAAGATGAGTATTTTTAAATCATTTTCAATAAATTAGGGATATTCTTGACCATTTTCCCTTTTAAAAAATATTTACGTTCGTACCCACCTTTTTGTTATTTGTTTTTCTTTTAATTTTGTTTTTAAGTAAAATAAATACAACTTCTGAAAATAGCTAAAGATATTTAATGAATTTAAAACATCTATGGTATATGAATGCTTTGCATGTTTGTACATAAAATTAATTGAATAAAGAATTGTATTTAAAAAGGGTAAATTGGTCAAAATACGATTATTCACATTAACGGCATTAAATAAAATAATTGGTTGCTTACACCTTGTTTGGATGGTTGTTACTCATTGTATTGTAATGTTAGTTTAAATACAATGTTTATTTTGATTGTTACTTAAATTCTATTGTATCGTATTGTTTAAATCCATCGTTATGTAACGACGAAAAGACCAATTTTATGTAACGACCGATTTGGTGTGATCGCGTCGTTACCTTAATATTTTATTCTCATTTTGTGTTTAATTATTATTTAATAATTATATTTCATCTTTTATCCTATCTTTTTATAGTAGCTCTACCTTATAGCCTATTTTTCTTGTAGGTTTATCATTCAAATTATAAGTGTGTGACATTATGTAACAATGGAGAACGATAGAATCTGTTCAAAAATTGTATTCATTAAAACAATATAGTACGATACAATATACCATAATACAATACAATACATTATGAAATAATACATAACAACCATACAAACAAAGTTTATGGTGTATGAATGGTTTAGGAAATATTGATATTGAACTCTGCAACTTTATAAATAGGTCTCTTTGACGTACAGTGTCGGTGTTAAATTCTGTATATCTCAACATTAAATAATGGTACTCTATTTACCTGATCAATGGCAAGCAGGAGCAACTAGTTTTTTTTGTACTTTATCTTTCACAAAAAGAAGAATAGAAATGTACTAGTACATACTTCTTTTTCCTTTGTTTTTGGGTTACTTTGGGTGAAATTAAACTGACAGTTGGAAATGGAGAGATGTCTTTTTCAATTGAAGAACCTGAAATATTAGTTGTGAATAAGGAGAGACGTGTGGACATAAAAATTGTGATTTTTGATTTCATTTAAAAAATAGAACTCCTTGTGTTAAATTTGTTTTTTTAGTCCGCTTAGAAAAATGTCCTTTTTTATGGCTACTTTTAAATTTCAAATTTTCGTATATATGTTTAATATCATAAAACTAAAGGGTAGTTTGGTGTATTTGACATATCTTTAGTTTATGACCACATGATTCAAAAGTTTTCTTCATTTTTTTAACTTTGTGTCAAGTCAAAATAGGACAAGCAAATTGAAAATGGATGGAGTATTTATTTAAGTTTAAAATTCAAGTTATGTTTAGACATGTATAAAAGTTGAAATTTCTCACGATCCGAAATCGAGACATCATAGCTCCTACCAATAACCCCCCACCCCAATAGACAAGCCAAAATCTAACAACAAGCAACAAAACACCAAAAGATAAACAATAGAGAAGCAAAAATAAGAAGGGAAAATTACGCGACTAAGTAAACATATATTAGTTAATTATTTAACATAGCTATAGTTTAAAAAAAATACTTTTTTCCACTAACATATAATCAAATTTACGTGAGTCACGTTCAAAATTTATATAATTCGGTTCCTAATTGTTTAAATCCAGAATTTATATATGCTTACCCTAGCTTGTATATAATTATCCTATTGATACATTTGATTTGTATAAGTTCTGAAAAATTTCTTAATGTATAATCTTCTGTTCCTAATTGTATAAATGGAGAATTTGTATATGTTTATCCTAACTTGTATATAATTATCCCGTTGATACATTTGATTTGTATAAATATTGAAAAATTCCTAGATGTATAAATACAGAATGTGTATATACTTACCCTGTTTGGTTTTGATTTGGGTAAAAACCAAGGATGTATGGAATATTTTGCACTTTTATATTGTATTGGATTGTTCGAATTATGGTAGATGACTTATGGGGGCGTTATGGTATGGACCTACAATTCTACATGGTTATTGTGGATTTCAAGGGGATTCAAACTACTCTGTTGATGGGACTAAACAGACTGTTGTGATGTGCTACATAGACAACTGATGGTAAATAGAAGTGATGTGCTCATAATATACATAATTGTTGGGGTGACCAAGAATTTCTCTAAGTTTTGGCATAAGGTATATGATGGTTTATATGTTAGTTAAAACTTGGTATGTGAAAGATGGTGTGAAGTTGCCATTGGACGTGATTCAATAGTTTTATCTTGATTAGAAAGTACTATCAGATTTGGAATTAGTGCTATCATCCTTAGGTGGGCCCATATCTGTCATGAAATGCTTAAATGGAAAGGCACGGAGCCATAGTTTGAAATTTTTGAAGGCAATAATGTGTTTGCTAAAAATTCGTTTATGTTTTATTTGTATTAAGAGTGTTGGCTTCAATGGAGTACTGTGAAGAGTATGTAGGGCTTGATAAACTGAGTATGTGTACGATCATAATGGGAACCAGACTAGTTAATGGAAGGTAGCTAGAATATCAAAGAGATGAATTCAGATGAATGAAATGTTGGATATGGCCACTATTGAAGGAGTATATGGTGATATTCGACCTTGGTTTCGTGCATTCTTATGTTACAATCTACTTTATTCTTGACATGATTTGGGGTATGATTTGTTGCCTATGCCACACGTGTCTCCACTTCTATGGGCGGATCTCTAGTGATGGATCGGATGTACCAATCCTGCAAAGTCCTCTTGATAGGGTAGGATGCTTAGGCAAACTTTGGTCACTTCAAATATGATAGATTTGGTGTTGCATTTGGGTAGTTGGTGTTTTCCAGGAGTTCTACACGTACCACTTTGTTTATGAGAAGTTATAAAAGAGCTACCATAAATAATTATAGTTGTCCAACAGACTTATTATTCATCTCGTCATCGGGGACATGTTTTAGTTATGTGTGATTGGATGTAGAGATTATTGGGTCTAATTCTGCCGTTCTTAAGAGTTATCTACAATCTCAGCTACTGATCTGGCATTCCGACAATGTTGTTAGGGATTCTATATGCTTAGGTGTATCTCTCGCTAGGTGGTTACTTGATCATTTTTTTTGTTTGGGATAGATAAGTTTGATTCTCCCGTGATGGGTACTTAATGTCTAAAGATCAGATTGTTATAACTTATGCTCATGGAAAGATTTGGTTGTGAGAATAAAATCTTGATAAGATTTGTGATGATTTGTTCATTATGAGTGTGGGGTGGTTGGTTCAGGTTCACTGCTGCTTATAGCTAGTATTGATTCAGAATGTTATCACGGTTATGTGAGAAAATATTTGTCCTGATGGTTGTGTTATTGTCCAGTGAGTTTCGGTTCAGATTAGATTCATGAGTTAGTTTATGGCTTGGTAATCACTCCTGATTTGCCTAAGTTGATTCGAAAGTCCAGTTCTTAGAGGTTGATCTTGATGGAATGGTCTTAAGGAGGAGCTCACTTGGAGAGATGGACACCGACTCTAGAAGATCATAATTCAGAATTTTTGAACGTCGATTATTCTTCCTTATGTTTGAGGACGAATATGATTTTTAATGGTGGATAATGTAATAACCCGAAATGTCATTTTGAAAAATTTCATAAAATTACCAATTTACCTCATTCGATAGTAGACCCGAGTCACTCTCAGTTTCTGAGGTTGGTTTTGAAAATCTTTTGAAAAGTTAGGATTTTTGAAAGTTTTGAGTTTTGGAAGGTTTAAAGTGGTCAAAGTGATTTTTGGTGTCAATTGGAGTTTCGAGTCTCATAATGAAATTCATTCAGTTCCATCAGCTCTAGAATGCAGAATTTGCTCTAGAGAGTTGTCAATTTCAAATTTAGAGTTGTTTCGTGGATTTGAGGTCTTAAGTTGAAAGTTGAGGTGATTTTATGGTTTGAGTTGATTTTGGTCAACATTCAGAATTCAGATGCTCGAATCAAATATTCAATGGTTCCATTGGATTTAGGAGATGATTTTAGGCATAAGAGAAGTCTTGGTCCAATTTTTGGAGGTTCTGAGCTTAGTTGATCTTTTTAGGCGTTATATTAGTTTATTGCGACTTTCATGGGTTTTGAGTCAAGGAGACTTCGAATTCATATTTTAAAGGTTCCATTGAGTCTGGAACGTTGAATTTGGTTGGGAGATATATTTGATTTGCGTGTATTGAAGTTCGAACGAATCCCAAAGGTCCTTTCAGAGACTTGTATGTTGGTTGTTTTTCCCGTGTCTGTTGTACCTCATGTTCGTGAAGGGTTGATCGCTTTCACAACCTTTGCGTTAGTGAAGACCTGATCGCGTTCGAGAGGGGTTGAGTTATCTGATCCTCATGTTCGTGAAGGCCTGCTTGCTTTCGTGATTGTCGTGTTCGCGATAGACCTATCGCGTTCGCAAAGAGTCATATTATCTGAGGATCGCATTTGCGATCATGGTGTCACATTCGCGATGGTTGCATAAGCAAACCCGAGTTCACATTTGTGAGGCCTTGGAAATGTTAATTCCAAATTGGGATTTTAACCCCATTTCTCCATTTTCAAATTTTGTGAGCTCGATTTTGGCAATTTTAAAGAGATCTTTTGAGATTCATTGATTGGGTAACGATTTCTATCTTTCTTACTCTTTTATCCATTAATTATTTCATGATTTTGATGATTAATCATGAATTTTTATTCCAAACTTTGACGGTTTTTGTAAAGGCTTAAGGTTTTGATAAACTGATGAATTAAGACTTGTTTGAGCTCATTTTTTTAAATGGTTTTCATCGGTAGTTTCCAAATCTTTTGGGTAATGCAATTTTATACTAAATTTTAGATTTAACCCCCCCCCCTATTTTCCAAAAATAATGATGAGTATTGTTAGTTTTAAATTCTTATTGTGTTTTCTTATTTGAATAACTTGTGTTGATTTGGATGTCGTTCGAAGGGGTAAAGTTAAAGTGTCAGAGTGATTGTGTGATTTTCTTAAGGCAAGTGGACCCCTAGACCTTTGTTAAGCTTGTAGAATCTTGTATTCCTTGTGTTGTGTGTTGGGGAGTAATGAAAATTGGTGATGAGATGAATGGTTCACTTTAATTGATCTTAATGATAAAAAAAAAAAAAAAGGGATAGTGAAAAAGGCAACGTGATGATAATTTGATGTGTGCAATGTGGTGAATGATTGGAGTGGTAATGTTGATCGTTATTGATGAAATACTATGATCGAGTTGTTATAAATTCTGCACTGATACAGAAGTTGTCATCTCATCATAACTATGTGAACATGCTTATTTGCATCAGTTCTGAAACACAGTGATGAGATCTATTATGATGATTACGTCGAAGGAAAATGGTTCTGGTGACATTGAAGGGGAAATGATTCCGGTGAGTGGAATATGTCAAAGAAAAATGGTTCCAACAGATACATAGACCTTATGTATCCCTCATGGGCTATGGTGTGAATCTCAGCGGATGTGTATCGTTAGAACATGCATGCATCACATTACCTGAAATTGCATTGCATTACACATCTTTTATCATTTGTGAACTGTAAGTATTCCTTTGGTGATATTATGATTGATGAACTTAATGTTGATGTTGATGATCTGTATTGTTGAAGTGTTGTTATTGAACTGTATGTGCTATGTGAATTGTGAACTATTAGATTGGGACGATCATCTCTGTAAAAATTGTAGTTTGTGGAGGTTCAATTGGATGTGATGGGAATATCTGTATTCTTCCTTGTTTAACCTTCTATTTAGAGGTTTTCTTGTTGAGGACAATATTGTTTGGTACTCACCCCTTGCTTCTGCACTTGTGTAGATTACGAGCACAGATCATCATGATACTCTCTTCTTCTCTACTTCGTCCGAGACTTTTATGTGGAGACTTGACAGGTAGTTGTTTGTCAAAACAGCAAGCCCTCTTGTTCCTTATTTATGTTCTTGTTGTAGTCTAGAAATAAAGACATTTGATACTTGTACTACTTTGGAGTCAGTTGTAAAACAACAGTGGTATGTACATATACAACCAGACTTTTAGGATATTTATGAGATTGACTAAGTTATCCGCATTTATGTTATTAATAGTTTATTTTCCGCATTTACAAGTTATATTTGGATTTTAGGCTAACTTGTTTTAGAGGGATAAGACAAGTGTCATCACACTCATTTTTGGATTGTGACAAATAGTTTTTAGTAGTGTGTTTTTCTAGTGAATTTTTGATTGTTGTATTAAAAATAATATGCATTACATAATTTTTCAGAATAAGCTATTTATTTACAAATATATCATCCATAAGTATAAATGATATAAAAATTATTTATATACAAAAAGAGTTTGAGGAGGTTTTTTTGTTATTTTAACTATTTCATTCAAGGATAAATTGTCCAAAAATTATTATTCAATCCAGAGATAAAGATAACTTATCCCAATACTAATTATTAATTTTGATATAAATTATATCAAACTTTATAACCAAATAAAAAATTAAAGGTTACTAAAAATTTGTTCCAAAATTATTTCTTTTATTCATTACACCAAAATGTGTCCTTAGAGTTCCTTAGCATTAACCCATTTGCCATAAAAGGATTTTCTGTTGAAATGATCACAATAAAAGCTTTCAAATTAAAAGTAGAGTGCAAGGGATAAAAGACAATATTAAAAGTGGGACCAAAATAGAATTGTGAATGATATTAAAGGCACATAGGTAGCTGAACTATTACCCCCACAACATTTATTGTGAACACATGCCCATATTTTGTCGTGTCTTCTTCCTTCTTTCTTTTCTTCGATGTTCGGTACTTACATTAAAGCCCGATTAAATTTAGATTTGTGCCGGAAAGTCTCACATTGAAAGGTAAGCGCTCCTAGGTAACTCTATACTCAGGTGGACTCGAATCTGAGACCTCTGATTAAAAATGAATGAATACTTACCACTCTAGCACAACTCTCGATCATTTCTTCGTTTTTATTTGCAAGCACTACTCTATCAGGTCTATGCTCTCACAATTCTCACATTTCTCTAACTTTTGCCATATGTTTAATTTAGAGGACTTTTATGTTCATTAAGTTATTTTTATTTATATAATAGGATAGCTATTTTAACAACACACATAAAAAACAAAAATAATTTCACAATGCAAGTAGAGATTGGTTGATGAAGATGAAGTAGTTTCAACTACCTCGAAAGAATTTTACTCATTTGTAAACTTCCCTCTAATAACTTAATATTGACATAATTCAGTACATAAAAATATACTCATATCTAACGTATTAAGATTTTAGATGATGCTCTCGCACATTTTAATATGGTATCCCCAATTTCAAACCTCTCTCGGTTAGTTATCATTAAAAAATAATATAAAAGATTATATATCACTAACAAAAGTCTTCAATTCATTTCTAAGAAACTACATTGTTATGTAATTAGATTGAAACTTACACCAATATAATTAGTTATCGTGCTTACTAAAAATAATTGATATAAAATAGTCCTTATTCAATAAATATGGAGATAGATTAATTAATACAATGAAAAAGAGAAGGAAATATAACATTAAGATCAAAGAGTAATAAATAAAAAATACTTTAGCCAAATTCTTCTTTTAATTAATATTTTTCTAAAGTGCATGAAAAAAATATGACAAATAAAATGAATGAACAGAATAAGAGCTAAGGGATCAACTAACCTAGACACTTATTCTTCGTAATAAATTTATAGTGATTATGAGTTCCTAATACTTAAATACTAGGTTATTGACATTGACTAAATTAAAGTTGGGATTTGGTGTCAATTCTTAATTGATGAGTATCCTAAAATCAAATCATTGCACGTAGAAAATAATGCAAAAAAATAGACCTCTAACGGTTTATTGCCTCTTAATTCCTCAAGTTGTCAACAAAAACTATTAAGCCAGATTTATTCCTTTTGTCTCGAATAATTAAAGTTGAAATCTCTGTCCTTGGCGATTAATTAATTAAGATTATTTTGAAAAGACAATTTTGAAATAACTAAAGCATGAGCAAAAAGGGTTAAGTAATATTAAGGAAAGATAATTTTCAAGTATATCTTATAAAATGATGAGACTAGAGCAAACAACTTATCAATTTAATAAGTCAATTACGTCCTCGCGCTACAATAAAAATAATCTTTAGCGGCAATGAATAGACACATTAATAAAGAGTGCTAAATATTATACTGACATTAGTTAAGTGTCATTAAATCCAATGTCGTTAAAGGGTTTAGGAACAGGGGCGGATCTAGAAATTCTATCAAGGGGGTTCAAAAAAAAAATTAAATACGCTAATATTATCACTTAAGCTCACTTAACGAAATCTTGAACCCCCTCAACCGTTGGGCTACTCCTTTGATATATATTCAGGTGGTTCAATTTTAAATATATACATGTACAGAAAAAAATCGATCTTATATATATAGTGTAATTTTTTTATCGAGGGGGTCGGATGACCCCCCTCGTAGGACTGTACATCCGCCACTGTTTAGGAACATATACAAAGAGTCCTAATTGCCGCTAAAAATACATATTTAGCGGCAATTGAACTATTGCCGCTAACGATCATTTTTTTTTATGTAGAGTCTATGTTGTTGATAATATCTACTCACTCAATTCCAAATTAATAGTAGCTTTAGTTCATTTTATTTGTTAGATATTTCTTGAGAATTAAAATATTATTAAAATGAAATAGTTGTAAATAATTATCTTTTTTTAACCTTGAATTTCTTTTTAAAAAAAAAAAAAAGTCTAAAGCAACCCTTATTTTTGCTAGTGAACGGTGTTTCACCTATGGAAGGATAAAATTCTAATGCGTTCACGTGCTCCATAACTTACCTACTAAATTCACCATTGAACATTGCTTGTAGATGGGGCAGCTATCTTGCTAGTAAATTTAAATGATCCTTAAAAAGGTTGTGCAGTAATAACTACTTCTTCATCTTTAAAAGGTTTTGGGTTCGAATTTGTCTGGAGTTGCCTTTGTTAAGGGGTATTTTACGGCTTTATCCTCTGAGACTTCTCGATGCGAATTTAAATTTAGTCGGACTCCACTATAAATATCAGACACCAAATAGAAAATCAAAAAAACAGTACCAAAAAAAAGAAAAAATAAGTTAACCATATCAGGAAAGCTGCATAACTATCCTCCTGAATCCCTCCCACTTTTTTTAGGCCCATTAATAAGAAAAATAAGAATCTAAAGAAAACAAAAAAAAAAACAATTTGTCCAGTTTTAGAATTGCACAAAAGTCATCTACTCTTATACTCTTCTGTTCATTTTTATTTGTTCATTATTTTAAAAATAAATTTTCATTTTTACTTGATATTTTTAACCAATCAAATCATCCACTCTTATACTCTTCTGTTCATTTTTATTTGTTCATTATTTTAAAAATAAATTTTCATTTTTACTTGATATTTTTAACCAATCAAATCATCCACTCTTATACTCTTCTGTTCATTTTTATTTGTTCATTATTTTAAAAATAAATTTTCATTTTTACTTGATATTTTTAACCAATCAAGAAAAAATAATTATTTTTTTCATATTTTACCTTGAGTATTAATTACTTATTTTTCGAATCATTTTCTAAAACATAATATTAAACATCAATTAATAAGAGTAGTATATGTCAAGTCTAACTATGACAAGCATGAAGTCAAAGTTTTCACTAAGGGCATGTTTGGAAGGACACCCTGGTAATTAAATTTGGTGTAATTGGTGTAATTACACTGTCTGTCCTGTTTGGTTGGACAGGGTAATTACTTGGTCAACAGGTAATTGGTGTAATTGGCAGGGAGTAACTACACTCTCTAATTCACATGCAAAGGCTATGAATTACTGGTAATTACATGGTGTAATTACTAGCTGATTACTTTTTAATTTTTTTTTTTTAGTTCTATTTTTATTTTTTTGTTTTTAATTTTTTTTCACTTCTATTATTTTAAGTTCTATTTTTATTTTTATTATTCTAAAAATTTCTAGAAGTTTATTTTTTATTTTATATTATTATATTTCATTTTCTTCTCGTTCTCAACCTTACTTCACGTGATTCTATGCAATTTTTTCGTATTATCTATTTCTTTATGTCATGCTTATTTTCTCATTAGCATAATTTTATTAGTATTCTAATTTTTAAATTAAAATAGAATTTATTTTTACGTAAAGTTATAGACTTAAGTTTTCTTTTTTTTAAAAAAATAAATAAATCATACTTATGTATGCTATGTTAAAATTTTCTATAAGAGTATTATGAGTAAATTTTTTGTTTTGAATTTATAACTTATGTTATATTTTCAGTTTCATTTATTTTACTAATATTGAATTCACATTGCAAGTTATTTTTTAATTAGACTTGATAGATTATTTTTTGTCGAATATTTAATAATTTATGACATATTATTTATATATTAATCTCTTTATCAAACATGCATTTCACGATGTTCGTAGAAACTTCATACTTTGAGTTTTTATGATCAATTGAATTGAAATATATTAATTTGAAAAAATATAAATCAATAATTTTTTCATAATATTAGTTAAGCACATATGTTTATTAAGTAATATATTTTCAAAAAAGAATATATCTCTTAAATATTTAATTTAATATTATTTATAAAGTTTCTTATTTGTCTAGTATAAATTTTAAATAATTAATTTTTATTTTTAAAATTTAATATAATTTTATGATTGCAATTGTGCATCCAAACGCAACATGTGTAATTACATTGTGGCATCCAAACAGGACATGTGTAATTACAGTGTAATTACATTGTCGCAACCAAACAGATCGGTGTAATTACTAGACTGTGTAATTACTAGGCCGGTAATTACTACCCTAGTAATTACACCAATTCCAATTACCATGTGACTTTCCAAACAGACCCTAAGGGGATTCAAAATCTGAAAAAGTAGACACACGAACTAGCCGAAAAGAGTTCGACAGCTACTATATATATAAGTATATTTTAAATTTATATAAATAATATAATTTTCCACCGAAAGATCTCAGATGAACCCTTAACCATAAGGTAACTCCCCCCTTGATGGGAGTATTTTAGAATGAGGGGAATTACTGCTTTTAAGGCAGCTTTGCCTCTGCAGTGGAGTGGTCCTTTTAGCTTCATTAAATTATCATCATCTACTACACTTGATGGTAGTAGCTAAAGTTTATTAATTGAGTGTTTCACTATTCAAGCCCTTACTACTATATAACATCCACCAAATAGATAATCATTCTTGTATATTCACATAGCAAATTAATTTCTTTTACATGATGAGTTGCTCATTGTATTTTTTATCATATTGTATAGCACTTCTAGTGTTTGCATTTTGTGATCTTCCGCTTGAAGTTGAAAGTCGAGCCTTCTTCGTGTTTGGTGATTCACTAGTAGATAACGGTAACAATAATTACTTAGTTACTAGTGCCAGGGCAGATTCTCCCCCCTATGGCATTGACTACCCTACTCATCGCGCCACTGGTCGATTTTCCAATGGACTCAACATACCCGATATCATAAGTATGATGAACATTATTTTGATCGATTGAGGTTTTAATAATGTATTATGATTTGTTAGTTATTATATTTATTCTTTATGGAATTTAAGGATCTGTTTGGACATAAAAAAATATTTTTTTTAAAAAAAAAAAAAAAAAGATTTTTCATTTTATTTGAAAATGTGTGTTTGACCATGAAATTCTGATACAACTTTTAGTTGAATTTCAAACAATTTGTTTTTCAACTTACTTTTGATTTCTGAAGTTGTATTTAAAAACATATAATCATGAATATTATTTCAAATATTATTTTTGTTCAGCGGCAGAACTAGGGAGGGTTAAGGAGGCTCATTTGAACCTCTTCGATGAAAAATTACATTATTTATACACGATTAATATAATTTTTTCATTGTCATTGACGATGTTTGACTCAACATGAAGTTTTTTTAAAAAAAAAAAAAAAAAAATTGAAACTTGTGACGTTAGAGCTGCAATGACATTGATCTGGCTATAATATAAAACCATACGATATAGTAAAATTATTTTTAAATATATCAAATGACTCATTCTATTTCAGAGAGTACTAATTAATTTGAAAACAGTGTCACATGAAATGAAAGAAAAAAAGGTACAGTATTTATAATAATGTGTATTTTTTTTAAGGTGAGCAATTGGGTATGGAGCCAACATTACCATATTTGGCTCCACAACTCACAGGAGATAGGCTTCTTGTTGGAGCAAACTTTGCTTCTGCTGGAGTTGGAATCCTTAATGACACTGGCATCCAATTTGTATGTGCAATTCAACTCATTTTTTTTCATTAATTTTTGCCTATTTAACTCAATTAATTTGGAGTAAACTATAATAGTAGTTTAATTTGTTGCCTATTTTTCATTCTGCTTTTCTCTTTTCTTTTTCCATTTTATCTAAATTGTGTCCTTTAACTTGGCTTAGGTTGCATTTATGCCCTCCAATTTTGAATGTGCACAAGTAGATACTTAAACTTGTATAAAATTAAATCAATAGACACATTTGTCCTACGTGGTGTCCTACACAACAATTTTGTGTCCTATGTGACATTCTATGTGTATTATACCACGTAAAATGTGTCTACTTGTACAATTTTATTCAAATTCACATGCCTACTTATGTACCACCAAAACTGAAGGACATATATAGATATAAACTGAAACCTAATTAAATAACTTATTATGTGTTGTGTCAAACTTAAATGATGGATTCTTAAATTATTGGATATTATGCACATAGCACTAGAAAGATTGTGAATGTCTACTATAGTACTATATATTCTATTAGTTTAGCAATAAATAAAAAACACACATATAATGTTGAGACTGTTTGTATTAGCTTAAAAGCCGATCAAATCACCTTAAAATATTTTTTAAATACTTTTGATGTACTTTTCAACCAAATCACACGAATCAATCGTTTATTATCAATTCCAATACTTAAACCAAAACATGTAATTGTTTATTCATATATTCAATTGCAGAGTACTTGATGCTTAAAAGCTACTTAAATATAGTAAAGTGGCATGCTAAGGTTTATATAGTTTATATTATAATTGAATTGTATGATATTTTTTCAGTTTAATATAATCAGAATTGGCAAACAATTGGAGTACTTTGAACAATATCAAAGGAGAGTAAGTGGTTTAATTGGAGCAGAACAAACAGAGCAGTTAGTCAACAGTGCACTTATCCTCATCACTCTTGGTGGAAATGACTTTGTTAATAACTACTATTTGGTCCCTTTCTCTGCAAGATCTCGACAATTTTCTCTACCTGATTATGTTGTTTATCTTATCTCTGAGTACAGAAAAATATTACAGGTAATCTCTCTCCATTTACATTATCTGATATAGTTAATTAAGCGAAATTCTGAAGATTTCGAAAGGCAATGTAGTAGGGACATACTTATATGATGAATGCTTGGTTGGTTGGTGCGACAGACTAGCATATCACCCACCACATGGTCATCAAGACCCCTATCTGAAAATGTGCATTTATTAGAGACAAATTATGCACCACCTACCCACACCAAGGTCCCCCACATAAGAGGAAATTTTCGACATGTTAATATTAGCAGTGGAGCCCAGAGTTTTTATTGAGGAGTTTAAAAAACATGCTAAATAGTGCTATCAAATAAACTGTAGACATTGAAAAATGTTGCTAGCCAAATTCGAACCCACACGCCTACTAGTTTCTGAACCCCCATAGCTGTTGAATCAAGCCCCTTACTTGTGTTGAGGGGGTTCAATATTAAATACATAGACATAAAAATATAGATTTGATCCTATATATACAATATAGTGGAGTATAATTTTTCGATTCAGGACAAGTAAAAGTTAAAATTTGTTTTTGGAATATGGATAAGTAAAAGTAAACAGAAAGAGTGAATTAGAACAGATATTGTGGACAAGTAATATAAGACGGAGAAGTTGTTAATTGGTTTTTTTTTTTTTTTTCACATTTGCAGAAGTTGTATGATTTGGGAGGAAGAAGAGTATTAGTGACAGGTACTGGACCAATAGGTTGTGTGCCAGCAGAATTAGCACAGAGGAGTAGAAGTGGGGAATGTTCAGTGGAATTGCAGCGTGCAGCTGCTTT
Organism: Solanum pinnatisectum; assembly: GCA_035578085.1. Taxonomy (NCBI): domain Eukaryota; kingdom Viridiplantae; phylum Streptophyta; class Magnoliopsida; order Solanales; family Solanaceae; genus Solanum; species Solanum pinnatisectum. The sequence goes on along the minus strand of CM069079.1, from coordinate 36,936,301 downwards.
GTTCAACACTCAATTGACTCAAATGTTGGCTGATCTCAATTCACAAATTGGTGCTAATGTATTTATTGCTGCTAACACATATACTATGAACATGGATTTCGTATCTAATCCTCAAGCTTATGGTAATCAATCTCAACATACACCAATTCCCCTAATTTTTCTCCTTTCGTTCATGTTTATTTGTCCATTTTGAACTTTGCATGCCCCTCGCAAGAAGTAGCGATTGATATGAGTATTTTATTGCTATATTCATACTAATTGATGTTTAATATTAGGTTTTGAAAAATGATTAGGAGAATAAGTAATTACTGCTAAGGATGAAATATGAAAAAAATAATTTTTTTTTATATGTCGTTAAATATGACAAGTAAAAGTAAAAATTTATTTTTGGAACGATAAAGAAAAGTGAACGGAGAAAGTATATATCCTTAATAGAAAGTGTATAAGAACTCAGAAAAATTTAATCAAAATTAAATGATTGTAACCAGAGGCTGAGCTACCCTTGTTAAACGGAGTTAATTGGCATCCTTCATTGGTCAGAAAATTATACTATGTAAATAAGCCAGTTTCTTTTTTTATAGATATAGTACGTTGAATTTCTTTGACACGATATATGTATTTCATTTCTTTGACACTCTATATAACTTCTTTATATTTTGACTTCCGTCTGTTGACTCAAAGTTTAGCGTACTGATAAAAACAATAAGTGTGAATTCGATTTTCATGATTTGATTTGAGCAGGATTTGTGACATCAAAGATAGCATGTTGTGGACAAGGACCCTACAATGGAATAGGGCTATGTACACCATTATCAAACTTGTGTCCAAATAGGGACATATATGCATTTTGGGATCCATTTCATCCATCTGAAAGGGCAAATAGGATCATTGTTCAGCAGATATTGACTGGTTCTTCTGAGTACATGAACCCAATGAACCTCAGCACCATTATGGCTTTGGACTCTAGGACCTAATTAATTAATTAATTCTCCTCTATGTTTCTACAGTTTATCATTTATTTGTGTCTTGTTTCATTTTGAGTGTGGTATCTTAAACTATATATTATTATTGGATCGTCACTTTTTTGTTATATTTAGTAATATCATAAAACTAGAGGAGTGATGTTGGTACGTAATATCAATATATATATATGTGCGGAATGGTTCTTGATTTACCACTGTAATGTTAATGGAGTTCAGTTTTATCACTTTGTGTTCCAAGTTTTCATATATATATATATATATTTCATCGTGCAAGCATGTGTTGAAATGAAATGAAAGTTGTCGTTTCCTTATCAATAATTTCACAAATTTTAGATGCTCTAATTTTTATATTTATCATTCTTTACCTTAATTTTAAATCTATATATTTCATTTTCGGAAGAAATAAATTTCTTGAAATTTTTCATCTCGAATTGTATCCCCCACCCCATCACCACCACACTCAGACTTATAAAAAGTTGGTTAAATTATTGGAGAATCAAATCAAACATGAAACATAAAAGATCTTAAACATAACTTTACTACAAATTATACATTCAAGTATAGTTTTCTAACTTTTTATCTAACAGCATTCTTCACTTTGGTAAACCATAAAAGACGAAATATGTATTGGTTAGACTTTTGAATCACCAGAAAAGTCTGGCTAGTCACCAAAGAAGTCTAGTCTAGTCGAGTCGACTGAGTTGGAGTCACAATGGCAGTCTAAGAGTGCAACTCTGTAAATTTGAAAAGGAAACCCTAAAAGTACCTTTTAACTTTTAAACCCCTAAACTGCTCGCCCTTTAAAATATATATATATAAGGCGACGGTCTTTCTCACCATGGTGTCACCTTTTGAAAATCGCCTCGCCACAAAGCTAATAGGCGATGAAGGGTCGCCTCGCCTCACCTCACCTCGCGCCATCAGCGACGAGACAATCGCCTTTCACAACACTGGGGCTACGTTTAATAATGGGGATCTTTAACTGCATAATGAATACAAATGAAAGGTTGGGACAGCCAGGGAATTTAGGCAATGTGCTGAAGAATGTGAGCTTCAAAGACCACAAATTATGAGGGTCCTTTCATTGGATTTTGGAATAATAAGCAAAAGGGGGAAGAAAGAGTATGGTATGGAGTAAAATAGATAGGGTCTTGATTAACATGGATTGGATTACACAACTGCCAGCATCTGAAGTCTGCTTTATGAATGAAGGGATCTATGATCATTGCCCTGCAATCATAAACTTTATGGAATTGTATATGATTTTTGTTTTGTTTGTTTAAACAAAACTTAAAGGCCTCATTGAAAGTAAAACATGCCAACTGACAAATGAAGAAAAAGAAAAGCAACCCCCACAACTCTTATTGTCATCCCTACATTCAAGATAGTTTAATATTACATAACCTGCATCTACATTCAAAATATACAACATGAGCCCCAAATATGGGGGGTTAACAAAGAGAAAATGTAAAAACTTCTCTTACTTATGGAGATCTACGAAGCTCACTAGTCCTCGAATTAACTGCTAAACAGAAGGCTCTTGTTAAATCAGATAACTTTCACTGGACATTAAGTTATTCAATGGGGCAAAACTCCACAACAAGATGGCTCTAAAAAGAAAGCTGCTTCGTCACATTCTCATTCCTCCGCCAGATATGCATCAAAGAGCAACAAGAGTACCTAACACACTTCAAGACCCAAAGCTTGCACTGTTGCTCAAAGGGCTAAAATGACTGTCCCATGTTTTGGCATTCGTGACATCTCTGACAACTGCCAATTCATTCACAAGAGTTGGTCAAGTTGCAGGTTTGCTCCTCCCATTTGGCATCGTAGTATTCCCACTGGAATCCCGCTTTGCTTTGAAAACACCCCAGAGATAGTACTTGCCCTGAAATCCTGCCAATTGATTTTCTAAGCAGATTAACAACGAACCTCAGATAACGCAAAACCTAGAAGACATGGTGATATTTAATCTGAACACCCTTAAATTCAAGTTTATAGTGTGGCATTCAAGTTGGCAGGCTTATGACGGTAAGAGTTCAGATTTTATTTTATTATATTATACTACAAGTGGGTCCAAACTTCCTGGTGACTATATTTTTAGGAGAAATAACTTCTGTCAAATTTAAGAGAGTTCTCAAAAAGCATTAACCCATTGGCAATATGACAAGTTATAAACCTTCATCTTTTATAAGCATGAAAGATAGATGCTGGTTTAATTTGTTCACTTTGCTGAAAGGATATGATAAGAAGCAACTGTCTAAGAAACTGGACTTGATCCAATATGCGCATAGCTAACTCTGCCCTGTGCTTTGGCATGAAAAAATGAACCATTTGAAGTCTCCCTTTTCAAAGCCACAGGAAGGCACTGTCTGTCTGCCTAAACATTTTTTTGATAATCTGACCACCAATCCTCGACTTCTAATTACCATATCTCCTTTCAATCAACGACAAAAATTCTCCAATTTCTTTCCGTTTTTTCTCATGAAGTTAACTTCGTCATCAGTTGAACTTTTAATAGCATAAAAGTGAACCTGAAGCACTTTGTTAGAATAGAAATAAGTATTTCCTACTTAAAATAGGAATAGGAATAGGAATAAGAATAGGAATCCTAGTTGGAAAAGGATTCTAATGTAGTGTCTATAAATAGTAACGATTTAGATACACAATTCAATAATATTTTTCCCATATATTTACCACATGGTATCAGAGCATTGGTGAGAAACTTCAAGTCACCGTGTCAAATTCCAACGACGACGGTTGGGACTGATTTGTGTCATCTTTCGTTCTGAAAGTGTTGTGTGAAAGACAACACCATCACGAGGCTCGGAAAGCTCAGGCGACCGAACCCCAATTAGATCCACCGGAAAACAGCCCCTCACGCGCCTCCACGCGCCGTTCGAAGGTGGAAGTTTTCCGGCGAGATCTGGTCACGCGCTGGAGCGTGAGTGCTGCTCCGGTCATCTATTTTCGAGCAGTTTTCTTCTGTTGGGGTCGTCCAGTATTTCCGACCAAAACCCATTCAGTTTTCTCCAGATCCAATCACCGGAATTAGGTCCTGTGATTTTCAGGCAGTTTTCGGCGAAATCAGACCACTTAGGGCAGTTACCGGCAAGTTTCCGGCAAAATCAGAATTTTCAGGCCATTGTAGGCAGATTCTGGCAGCTTCCAATATTTTCAAACCACTGTAGCAATTTCCAGCGTACATACCAATCTATGGAGAATCAATGAGGGGAGAACGTGTTGGAAAACCTCGATCCAAGTGTAGTCATTGCCATAAACCTGGACACACTCGTGACATATGTTATATTTTGCATGGTCCACCATCCAGTTATGATCCTATTGTTCTAAAGGAATATAATGAGCTCCTTCGAAATCGCGCAAGTAAACAACATTTTGGAAAACCTCGATCCAAGTGTAGTCATTGTCATAAACCTGGACACACTCGTGACATATGTTATATTTTGCATGGTCCACCACCCAGTTATGATCCTATTGTTCTAAAGGAATATAAAGAGTTCCTTCGGTATCGTGCAAATAAACAAACGTCTCCACAAGTAGTTTCGGTTGCACAACCTGATGTTTCTGTTGCGGGTAATTCTTTTACTTGTGTGTCACAGTCTAGCACTCTTGGATCATGGGTCATAAACTCAGGGGCTTCTGATCATATCTCTGGTAATAAATCACTTTTGTCTGATATTGTTTATTCACAATCTCTTCCAGCTATTACTTTAGCCAATGGAATCCAAACAAAACCAAAAGGGGTTGGAAAAGCCAAACCCGTATCTTCTGTCACCCTAGACTCTGTTCTTTATGTCCCTGGTTCTCCTTTTAATC